>PVJI01005686.1:10489-93263 GCA_004026765.1 Micronycteris hirsuta | reverse complement strand
TTTTATTTGAATAATTATTAGAAGTAGTGAGAACAATGATTTAAGAACATTGCCAGTTTGGGCAAGGAATATACGCATGTCAATGGCTCTGGGTCCATCTCAGTGTAAAGAATGCGGAGCACACAAAAGTATACGAAATATTTTCTGTATCTTCCAGAGTCTTCTTCCCATCTGGTTAGATAGACAAGATGTTGTCAGCTCATTCAATGTGTTTACTGAGTGCTCAATATTAGCCAGGTTTGGTCTTGACATTGAGGATAAAGCAGTGAATAAAAAGACAAATATCCACCTGGCTGGTGTAGCTCAGTGGATTGAGCGTGGGTTGGGAACCAGAGGGTCCCAGTTCGATTCCCAGCCAGGGCACATGCCTGGGTTGCGGGCCGGGTCCCCATGAGGGCCATGTGAGAGGCAACCATACATTGCTGTTTCTCTCCCTTTCTTTCTCCCTCCTTTCCCTTCTCTCTAAAAATAAATAAAAATAAAAAATAAAAATAAAAAAAAGACAAATATCCCTGCTTTCCTGGAGCTCAAGTTTTAGTGAAGAGGTATAGATAACTAAGGGAATACACAAGTAAAATAAAGAGCATGCATCTGGAGAAGAATAAAGGAACCTTTAAAATTTGGGAGAATTTTTTTTGAAGCAAGATGGTGGTAATAGTTTTTCTTTGTTGTTGTTGTTATTGTTTTAATTTAAAGGATGGTTAAGGAAGGACTTACTAAGTAGGGGTATTTGAGAAATTGCTTGCAGAAGATGAGAGAGTGAGACATGGGGGCATCTTGGGGAAGAGCTTATCAGGTCCTGAAGTGGGAGCATGACCGGATTCAGGAAACAGCAGGCAAGCCAATGCATCAGGAGGATCGGGGTGAACTAAGGGGAGAGTAGCCAAAGGTAGGGTCAATATGCAGGGAAGCCTGAGGAGGGTGGGGCCTTAGGAGATACTCTCAGCAGGGCTTGCCTTCTACTCCCAAGGAAATGGGAAGTCATTGGAGTGTCCTGAGCAGAGGAAAGACAGGCTCTGACACATACATGAAAAGAATCACTGTGGAATCTCTGTGGAAAATAGACTATAGGGAAATGGTAGTGAGATCTACAATTGCTATGTGAATGTGTGAAACAATTATGCAGGTTATCCTCATTCTTGTCTTGGGCTGCTTCATTGAGTGGGAGAAACAGTAGGATCCTTGGATAATGAGCACCCACTCACAATTCTGGTTTTCATTATTGATTGGGAGAACATGATTTGTAGTTTCCAAAAATGAAAAAACAACTATCAGCAAAACTAAAGCCAACCCAAAAACATAATAAAAAAGAATAACATTGCCCCCTAGCCACACCAGCTGGTCATCCAGAATGGCCTGGGGTGAAAGCGGACAGCCCTACCCTGACTCCAGAACTGCAGATCCCACATTTCCTCTGGCTTCCGAGGTCTGAGGCTCTCACCTTCCTTTATCACCCTAGCACTGTCTCAGTGAGGCTTTCTATCAGGGAGCACTTCTTCTGGAGTTGGACAGCCAGAACCCTGTAACCTCAGCTGGAAAGTCCAGCTGTAGCCGAGGCCTCAGCAGGGCACATGCTGCCAGAGCTCTTCTTCCCTGTGCTGGGGTCTGGCACTCTGAAATTTCTGGGGCCTCGGCCTCCTGCTCAGCTGGTGTGTTACTGTTTGGGTGGCCTCTTCCCATTCAAGTGTTGAAGCCTCATCTCAGACACACATTCATTCTGAATAGCTCCGTGAGACCATGGGGCATTTGGGTTAGAGTGTTCCCTCCAGGGCATGTAAACTAGGATGGAAATAGAGGACATGAGAGATGCCAGTTGGACAGATTCTGTTCATCTGACTTTTGCCATCCCTGTGTGCACAGAGAGGGGCATTTTCTAGTAGGCTTGCTTCCTCTCTAGCCAAGAAGTTCATCTATGATCCTCAGACCTCCTCTGACTTCCTTAGACAGACATTCTTTTCAGACAGGACCCATGCTTTACACTCTTATTAAAAGTTGAATGAATGATTGAATGAATGCTTCGAGCTCTCTGAAAAACCCTCCCAGGAGCTTCCCAAAGCTTTCTGTTTGTATTTAATAATTATCATTGTTTAGTGTCTTAAATACATGAAAACACCTAATTTTTGTCCATGGTGGCAATACAGATTAGAGTACAATAATCATTTAGTTCTGAGAAGCCAATATATATATAAGCTTAAATATAATTACTATCTGCAGATATTCCAATGATAAAATGAAGAGATAAATTTTTCTTTAGGTAGTAGGACTTGGGCTAAACAATTAAAGATGAGTAGAGTTTCATTAGTCAGAGGAAAAGATTTTCATATGGGAAGAAATTCTGATGTAGGCATGATCTTGGCTTATTTTGGATAATGGTGATGCAGACCTCCAGCGGGGTCCGTGTGTTGTGGCTGCAACAAACAAATTCACATGGACTACACGTGGAGAAAAGGGACAGTACGGCCGCTCTCTAAATGAGAGAGGGACCTGACTCCTGCCTGGACAGGCTTTTATTGCTTTTCTGGGTACATTACATCGAGGATGGTCCTCATTTACTGTGCACAGGTTCACTTTAGGTGGTTACCTTTTACAGATAACAAAGGAGAGGATGTTGCTAATTACTACAAAGAAAAGGATGCTTGCAAATGCAAGGGGGAAAATAGTTGAACTGGTTACACTCCATTCTTGGGAGGTTTAGTACAGATTTTAGGAAGTTACTTTAAAGATGTGCAGTAAACATTGATTGCCTCGGTTCAGGGTAAGGGAGTTTTAGCGAAAAGCAAGCCTCAAAGCAGCCTAGGTACAATGCAGGCCTGATTCTCCATGGGAAAACTGATTTGTGGGCTCGGCTTCTGTGTGCTGCCTCACTCCTGCTGGTTTTCTGAATCACGGGCTGGGCTACATTCACCATTGCCATGCAGATCAGTTCCCTATATTATGGGAGCAGGGAGGATGTTTATCTAATTATAACTAATGCTGGGGAGCTGATAGAAGTAATGATGAATGAGCAAGGTAAAGTGTATATGTATGTGTATACACACACACACACACACACATGAATGAATCTTTGAATGTGTTCTCACCTGTTCTCCCATTCCAATCTCTTCATTCCCATACTGTCTTCACACTAAACTGTGTGAGCCAAGACAATGGTTAGGTTAACCATTGGATATTTGCTTGCATATACATAATATAATTGCTGATGCCTATTATCTGTTCTCACTACTTCCGCCCCAAAAGTTATGTTTCCACTGAGCGACATAGTGATTTTTGTAGATTGTAAATCAGACCCAGTGACTCTGCTCAAATCCCTCTAATCACCTGCCATTTCAGGCAAAGGAGAGGCCAACATTCCCGTGATGGCCTTTACCTGAAAGGTTTATACTTTATCCTGTAAGCACTGGGAGCCGATAGGAAGCTTGTAACTAGTTACATTTAATGCTGGGGAACAGAAAGAGGTAATGATAAATGAGCTACGTGAAGCCCAAATTTATAGGAATCTTTGGGTATGTTCTGCTCTGCTCTCCCATTCCAATCTCTTCATCCCCACAGGGCCCCCATACTAATTTCTGTGAACCAAGGCAATGATTGGGTTAACAATTTCATGCTTACATTGCATACCCATTATAATTGTTGATACCTATTATCTGTAAGGAATGTCTACTAAATCAATGCAGATAGAAATATGTGCATAATCTCATTGTTTTCTCTCATCTTTTCGACTGAACTCTCTCAAGAAAAGCACCAATGTCTACTCAAAAGGCTTACATTTTTCAAACAGTTAAAGCGAAAGTCTCAACATCCAGGAGTTTGACCAAGTGCCTGGTGCTGTCATGGTTTAAGCGGTTGGGTGCAGATAAGGGATGCCTACCCATACACCACTCTGAAAATGGAATCCAGGCACCCACAGCCTGAGCAACATATGCTTCTAGTTGGCTGCCTGATTACCCTGACTGGGTCCGTTAATACAAAGCATAAACGAAGCCTGGATGAATGGAGTTGGCCATTTTGTCGCAACATATGGTGGTAGCGTCCCAGATATTTTTATCTTACTGCTACCCAGATGTTTAGCTCTCCTGACACTCAGCTTTCTCTGGCAGGCGAGGTGGTAGAGAATGTCCTTGTAAATTTGGGGCTGAAGCATGTTGTGTTTTTGTTTTTTCAGCACCTTGCAAAAATCGGTTAACAATCAATTAATAAGGATTCTAAGATATCTTTAAAATATTTTTATATTTTTAAACAAATGAATAAATCTCTATTAACTTTTCATTTTCTTTCATAGTCCTCTCTGGAAATTCTCAAAACTCAAGTAGAATAAAACTTACACATCCAAAGCATGCCTTTTACTGAAAAAGTGCAGTTAAACCAAATACAATAGTTCAGCCAATATCGTTCAGATGGGCTCCTTATTTTTCTCTATAGCTACACAGTGCTGGCCATACAACTCTATTATGTTGGGTGATCATTTTAAGAACAATGTATGCATGAACAGCATTCCGTTTTGTGGGTGCAGCCGAAAAGATAAGTGCAGGTCTGGCATTCTTTCCCCAGCAGACTGGGTCCTTAGGTTTGTGTTGAAAATCGTGGGTTACCACTGCCTTTAAGATCCCTTTGGAGTCTCTGTTTCTGACTCTTAGTCTTCATAAAAGGCTGTGTTCAGACCCCTCCACACAGTGAATGCTGAGCAATTGTGAGACTTGTCACATTTGGAGCCCTTCAAGGAGAAGATGCCTTGGTTTCCGCTGTTTTTGCCTCATTGGCAAGGTTACCAGTTATCACACTTTTCCAGATAGCCAGAGAATAGAGCCTGCCCTCCCAGAAGCCCTTGTCAAAACTCTAGGGTAGCTGAGAAATTATTTAAGCAATCTCCTAGTAGGAAAGAGAACAGTGCTGAGTATAATAATAGCATGTTATGTGTGCCTGGAGTAGTTTATCCCAAGATTCTTATGTGCTTTGCCAACATTCTATCCACTAATCCTAAGTGGCAGGCATTATTATTAACATTTTATAGGTGGGGGACTGAGAAAGTACTGGGCAATCTGAGGACTGAAAGTCTAAAAAAATAATCCTAATATCCTACTGGATAGTTTTGCTGAATTTCTACATAAACTGTCCAATAGGTACAAATGAGAAAAGAAGAAAAATAGCTGTTTGGACTACTATTTTCATATAGCCTCAACACCATTTTTCTGCCTATTTTTTTTTGTTTGTTTGTTAACTTTGGGATTATTTGAGCATTCATTCAAGTTTTTCAAAGACCGTCAACCTCAAATTCCCTGAGCCAATGTAGGTTTGACAAAGCCAGTCACTTCTTCCTTTTGGAAATTTATTTTCTGGTTTTTAGGACAGTTCACTTTCTTGGTGTTTCTTCTGATCTCCCTAATTACTCCTGATCTGCCTCATCATATTCCCAACCTTTATTTAAGCCTTTGGACCACTACTCTTCTTTATACACGTGCTCTGTTGGAAATTTTATAATCTCGTAAATATATAATCCTGAAATTATACATGTATGTATGTGTGTGTACATGTGTGTGTTTCCACACATGTCTTATCATTTCTCACCTCTCCTGTGGGGTGTCTACAGCTCAGAGGCAAAGGTTGACCAGGGAGCCTGTTAGAATGAATACAGCACCAAAGCTAGTGACTATATGATTTTTTCTATCTTTCAACTTTTTCTAACTCTTCCTCCTCAGCCCACCCAATCTGGTGAGAAGTCAGAAAGTAAAGATTTATGAGCCCTTATACTCTCTTACCAGAATTACTCCTAAAGGCTCTGAAATAGTCCCTCTGGCATTTTTATTCTCCCACCAAACACCTTCTCACCCCATGCCATATATGATAACACCAATTTACAGCTTAACATACTCCCATGCTTGCATCTTCTGAAGTGTGATATCAAGCAAGGTTGTCCACTGCTGTGTTATGTATAATACATAATAATATTTATATACAATACATATTACATAATAAAATGTAAAATGTTTAGAATGACACAATGTCAAACTAGATTATAACCACAACGCCATCCTTAAAAACAGTCATGAAACTATAACTAACTTTATCAAGTGCGCTATTTACATAGTAAGTGTAAAAGGAAGGTGCAGGAAGATATGTACAGTATAATGCCATTTCGATTGTCAGGTGGGTATGAGTATGTGTTTAGTAAAGTGATTTACATGATCACCTCTATATTTTATTTTATCCATTGTGCTATCCTAAATTTTCTCCAAGGAGCACTTATTATTTATTACATAAAACAAAAGTGATTTATAGTAATTTAGGATACAAATTAAGTTTATTGATTCTGTATTCAGTACTAATGTGGGTCCATTTATTGATCTAAGAGAAGTATATCTCTTGGAAAAATAATAACTCTTTGAAATACGCTCTTGTTTCTGTTGCTTATTGTTTGGGACCATCAGTCAAGGGATCTTTTGACAGAAAGAACATAGAGAATTCTCTTCCATTTACCATGTGAATGGCTAAGTCAATCAAAGTATAGCCAGTCAAGGGATAATCACAAGATTAAGGAGTTCAGACAGAAAACAAGGATTAGATTTTGAGAAAACATGGAGATATCCACCCATTATTTGTGTGGAAAATGCCAATTCATACTGAACACCCTGCAACCATAATGAAAACAGTTTCAGCAGTTGGACAGGTTCTGTCACTTTTCTATAATTCCTACGTAATAACAGGGAGATTTTAGATAGCAAACTCCAGTCTTGTCAGTATGTAGTGTAGCACTATGCCAAGAACCAAAGGGAAAGACTAGTGCATATAAAACAGCTGCTTTCTCCACGACACTTTGCCAAGGAAGAATTTTTATTGAATCGAGTGCTTAGGTATGTGTTAACAGTATGCACTTTGAGTGGTCAGTACAGGGGAGAGATCATTGTGGGCTGGATAGTCAGAGAGATATTGGAAATTCAGATGTATCTTAAAAGACAGATGTCTCAATGTAAAGAGAGTATTCTGGGCAGGATAGACAAGGGGAATGCCAAAGAGGCTGAAACTGAATGGCATATATGGATGAATGAGTTAATAGGGAGCACACCTGACAAATTGTCAGTCTTGTGCGGTAGAGTAAAAATCGTGTCAGTTGAACACAGCAAGGTCTGAGGTGTTGATAGAATCAGCGTTCTTGTCCCGTTGGGACTCGGGTAACAATTAAGAAGTTGAGGTAATCCCTGGCTAGTGTGATTCAGTAGATCGACTGCTAGCCTGAAAATTAAAGGATCACTGGTTAGATTCCCAGTCAGGGCACATTCCTGGGTTGCGGGCCAGGTGCCCCATAGGGGCCATGTGAGAGGCAACCACACATTGATGTTTTTCTCCCTCTCTTTCTCCCACCCTTCCACTCTCTAAAAATAAATAAATAATATCTTTATTTAAAAAAAGTTTCTGTGACCTTTTCCCCTTAAAGATTTGCCCATACTTCCTTGTACCTGACCTGTAGGCATCAGCTGTGGACATTCTTCCATACTTTGAGTTATATTAGCCTAGTGACGATAGTCTCAGCCCTCTGCAGCAGAAAGATCCTAAGTTGCAGGCCTAACTCTATAACTTTTCCGTGCTGTAGCATTGTAAAGCAGGCATTACGTGCTCAACACTCAGTGCCCCATCTGTAAGGTGGGAATAATAGGTCTAATGGTGGTATTACCATGAGAAGGAGAAGGCATATGAAGTATTTAATGCCGTTCTTGGGACACAGTAATGATTCAATATATGGTAGATTACAACATTTTTTACAGGTATTTAGTACTTAGTGGGCTTTTGATACCAAAGTTAAGAAAAAGGAAATAAGGAGGAAGGAAAAGGGAGAGGAAAAATAGGGGGAGGCGGAGGCAGAAAAGGGGGAAAGAATGCTAATCAGGCATGACTGAGGCTGTTCGCCTAGCCATGCAGCACTGGAAAATCCCAAAATACTTTCTGGTTAAGAATTCCTGATTGTTATTTTTAAGATAACATTACATATCGAGAGAGAGAGAGAGAGAGAGAGGGAAAGAGAGAGAGAGAAAGGGGGAGGGATTTACAGCAGTGGAAGATAAGAATTGTAGCGATCTGAGCTCCAGTTTAAAAACTATTTCTGAAGATAAGTAGGGAGGAATTTCTGCTCTGACCAGCCAGCTGTAGTAAGAGGCTCTAGTTTGCCACTTTCAGAGAACTACAAGGCTCCCTAGCCCCTCATCGCTAAGAGGGCAGTGACACTCATACAAAAGGAGCAGAAATGGTTTTATCTGACCATGTGAATTCTGGCCTCCTTATTACTCATTGTGTCCATTGTGGTACCTAGTGTTGCTTGAAAAACTGTAGATGATTGTAAATGACTCTTTCACTGTGCTTCAAATTGTACAACTTTTCCATGAGAAAAAGCATTTTTCTAGGACATTGATAATCCTTCATCAACCTTCTCCCAGAGCCTCCCTATTTGTACATTTCTTTCCTTCTGAGATTTCTTCAGTGACCCCCTACCACATAGTAGATTTTTGTGCAAACCCTTCTGCTGTGAAAAATGAGAAAAATCTTTTTGCAATCTTTTTGAAGTTTTGATTGATGTAAAACACAATAAAAGCACAGCTGGAGTTGGAGATACCAAGCTCTGCTTTTTGGCTCAGCATTGAAGAGAAGGCGGGGATACATGCTTTATTTGCTCTTGAATTTGAAAGCAAAGCCAAGGTGAAGCAGGGCTCCATTTGTAAAAATACTTTGGAGCAATAACTGTGCTTTGAAACTAATGAGAATAATGTTTAGATTAATAGCTTAGGTCATGTTTCATGTATTTTATTTAACACCATGGAAAAAGAGCAAAGGTGGAAAGTTGGCATACCCTTCAACAATCTGTACACATCACTAATCAAAGGACACATTTTAATGATCTTGCAAAAACTCAATACATGCTGGCCAATATCTCCTAAAACTCATTCAATTTCTTCTACACACTTTTCAATCATCTTTTAAAATTTGGAACAAATTACTTTTTTTCAAATATCTGTTTACAAGAGATTCTTAAACCTGTTTAAAAGGATAGGGTAGTAGAGCACTTATAGAATATGAAGAAAACCATATATCAGTCATTTAGAATTTCACATATCTTACATACACACACAGTTTGAAGCTGATTCAAAGAGGTTAACAAATCCATGATAATTTCTTAATTTAATGAATGCTAGACTAAGAGTCCCTATTCTACGTCAACTCAAACATGAATGAAAATAAGCATGCCTACCCCTCAGAATGGATGAAAACATTAAATAATTAAAAGTGATTTAAGAATTCACAGCTCTTTAATTATTAGTAGCAATTGTTCTGTTATTGTTATCATCATCTCCACTTTTTAAATATTGTTTTCAAGAATGCAGAAGACAGAGTTTTGAAGAACAGAAATACATTCAATTTCATAAAAATAAAACCACTCATGTTTTCTTCAATTATTTAGGACACATTAATGGGTGCTTGCAGGTTTTATTTTACTTAGAAAAAATGAAATTATAAAATTATATTCCAAATGTGTCTTTAAAATGCAGTTTTTTATTTTTTTATTTTTATTTTTTTAAAGATTTTATTTATTTTATTTTTAGAGAGAGGAGAAGGGAAGGAGGAAGAGAGGGAGAGAAACAGCAATGTATGGTTGCCTCTCACATGGCCCTCATTGGGGACCTGGCCCGCAACCCAGGCATGTGCCCCGACTGGGAATCGAACCGGGACCTTCTGGTTCTCAGCCCGCACTCAATCCACTGAGCTACACCAACCAGGCTAAAATGCAGTTTTTTAAAAAATAGTAACTTATTAGATGTCAATCAACTTTACAACTTTTAAATGTTGCTCTTTAAAAGTAAAAACAAATAAGCTTTTTCATAGCATGCTTGTCATTATTAAATAAATTTCTTTAATATAAGAAAATGAAAAATTCTACTCAGTTATTGGGGGGGTGAGATGCAAGCTTTAGAGATCTTTAGCTCAAATATTTTTTATATTTTTTATTACTGGTATTCAATATTCTTATAAAAGCCAATCCCAGGGAATAAGAGGGTTGATAAAGTCCCACTTTGCTCAGTCTCACGAGTGGACGTATCTTCTGCTGGTAAACATTCCATGTATTTGATTCTATGCCATCATGTGGTTCAGGGATTTTTGCAGAGCTTACTGAGGTGATGTTGGATTTCTTCTCCTGAATTCCTTATCTACCTCATTCCTATATATCCCTGTGATATTACAAACTACTTCATGAGTTCTGGTAAGACCAAGCTTATCTTGATCCATAACCCAACCCATATGCTGGCTCAATGGCCCATTTTGTGCTTCCACAACCTGATTCTCAGCACCATACATCACCAATCCCTGGCTGAGAGTTGATAAACTATGACCAAAACCCACTAATTCTGCCAGTAGAACTTTTAGAGCCAAGCCCTTCTAAAGCACTCTCCATTTCCTCTGTCTTTTCCCACTGCTGATCTCATGATTCTACCAGAGATTATGTGGACACGCTCTGTGCCGTAAGTAAAGTGTGAAACGGCTAGTGTCCCCAGAGGTGTGTACTGTCTTGCACTGGAACCCACCAGGGCCCACCTCACACCCCTTCCTTTTTCAACAACACCACTCTTCACAATTTCTTCATCTCCTATCATGTAACACACATTTCTGGAGTCTTTATGGAAGTTTAGTTTACAGAAAGTCTTTCTCAGTATCACTCTTGATGAATCAGTTACACCAGTTTGAACAAGTTTATTGCCTCCAATATCTTTCTTGCAATGACATATTTTTTCTGCCATGGTACTTCCAATTTGAGCCTCCTAGATCACCAACCCCTTGGTACCGGCAATGCTCTGGGGCAATGGACACAGAGTAGTAAGAGCAACGGTGGGCACTTAGTCTTGACCTCACTGTTCATGAGGCAGAGAAGCCCAACCTAGTGGTGACTGGATTAGCAAAGATGATGGCATGATTTCTCAGGGCTTCTCCAAACCTTCTACCAACTGAAGAACATCACTCATTGGAAATAGGAGGAAGATAATGTGAAGAGGAATGAAGTTGCATAGAACCATGGAATGGGAGATCAGGAAGGTACTTTTTTTTTCTTTTTTTTTATGTTTTTTTTTAAGGTTTTATTTATTTTCAGAGAGAGGAGAAGGGAGGGAGAAAGAGCAATGTATGGTTGCCTCTCACATGGCCCTCACTGGGGACCCAGCCCGCAACCCAGGCATGTGCCCTGACGGGGAATCGAACCGAGACCCTCTGGTTCCCAGCCCACGCTCAATCCACTGAGCTACACCAGCCGGGCAGGAAGGTGCTTTTAAAAATCATTTCATACAAACTGTATTTTAACCATTCTTATTTCATGGCATCCCAGAGAGCTCAATTCACTTGCCTGAGGTCACTTGGTTATAATGTTAGACTTCCTCTCAAGGTCTTGTGCTTTAAAAGAAACAGTTGTAGACAAAACAGAACTAACTTTAGTTCTCAACTTTAGGTGTCTTTGGTCTCAGCTACTAGGAAGCCAGAAGAGGCACGTTCAGAATCACTCTGAACATTTTCATCCTCATTTGCAAGAGGAAACCTCCTGCAAGCATGTGTGACTATCTTCACAATTGCACTGGTTTCCTACAGTACTCTTGCTCTGAGACTGCCAGAGCCTTCACCATTGAGGTAGTCCTTTCTATTCATTAGAGATTTAAATGATTAAAAAAATTAAAAGGTAAGTAGCTTACTCATGAAACATTTATTCCTTACATCAAGACCTTTGTCATATATAAAAGTAAAATTTCTTAACATTGATTTAAGCTTAAGTATCTTTTCTCCCATTTGCAGATGAATTTTTTCCTTATTACTCTTTGACCACAGCTGACCACTGAAAAACACTGTCTGTATAAAATGATGGACAATCAATGATTAGGCTCAAAACTAGGAATTCTGATCCTGCCATTTATTTAGCTAAATGACTTGTTAACTAACTTGTACTTAAGAGAAAGTAACTGAGAGAACAGAGATTTTCTGCTCATGTTGGAAGTAGGAGATATGTTTCTTAACTCTCCAAGTGAGTAGTATGAAGCCATCTCCCAGGAAACACTTATAAATGCTGCTACTGTCTATCAATTAATTTACCCCAGCTGGATGAAAAATCTCACCATAGCTCATAAATTACTTTGTGAAATCATGTTATATGAGAAATTAGAGTGACTTAGAGATTAGCCACTTCAAATTAACTTTTTACAGATGAAGAAACTAAGACTCAATGAGGATACTTTATTTGCCAAAGCCATATAACAAGTCTATAGCAGAATTATGATGGCTCTTTCAGCATTCCAAGCCAACTCATCCAATCTACCATCCTTCCATAATCAGAAAAGTCCTATGTATCAGCTCAGGGAATTGGGGTTGTCCAATCCAAGCCTGAAAATTAACATCTTTGGGTAGGAATATAGCAACAATTCAGAAACAACCAATTTTCAAGAGATGTATATTCTTCTTGGAGGCAGACAGGGTTGGTATTCATAGGATTCTTATTGATTTTAATTTTATTTTCTAGAAGGCAGTGATTCCTGGAAAGAAAAGTATTTGTGACCCAGAAGGAATTATAATATATTTTAGTGATATTTGGCTTATCAAAACATCTTTATTAGATTTTTTTGAATCATAATTTTTGAGATAAGAATGGAGAGTTTACTATGTAGGTTTACAACTAGTAATTCTGTCTGAGAATTTGCAATTCAACTTTCCTTAAGATATTGGTGAAGAGTCTCTTCCTACAGTATTTTATCCCATTCCAGTTGTTTATCATCTTTCCCCAGCCACTAACCTTCCCTCTATATTACGATGAGTATTAAATATAACTTATGTATTCTCTCTTTTATGCATACCACTTTTTGCTATATACTATGGTGTTTTTACTTAAATATTGCAGACGGTTATTTTAAAAATAAATTCTTAGTAGGTTTTTGGAACTCTAGTAGAGAGCAATTGGCACAGTAGTCAAAAACAACTGGAACCAAGCATCAGCAGGAAGGGACAAAACTTGACCCAGAGCAGCATAATCTGGAACTGGAAATGGAAGAGATTTAAGTTAGCATAGGTCAGACACAGAAGTAAGGCCTTTTTAAAAACTAAAAGGTAAGAGCAGGAAATTTAAAACATTCCTTTTGTGTATCATATTCATTTATTCATGCATCTATTCAATAAATATTTTTTAAGCTGCTATGCACCAAACACTATTCATAATACTCAGGATACTCAATGAACAAAATCAATAGGATCCCTTCTTCTAAGAAGCTCCTATTGTACAGGAGGGAGAGAAACAATAAATTACATACTTAAAATAATTAAAGTATATCGTTGATACCTGCTAAGGGAAAGTGTGCTGAGGGATTAGTTGCTGCAGAACTAGAGTCAGGCAGGGTAAGCCTCCTTGAGAAGATGCCATTTGAGCAAAGACCTGATTGGGAGTGAGGGAGATAGTCATGTGGATGTCCAGGGAAAGAGCTTCACCAGTACAGCAACCACTCGTTACAAATTTCTCAGGGTGTGAAAACAGATGGCATTATGGAGCGAAAAAGTGACTGAATGAAAATGAAGGAAGAGAGACTTCGAGGAGATGAGATCACCGAAGTAATTGTGGCACCCAATGCAGAGGCAGACTACATCTGACTTAGTCCTGTTACCACCAGCACCTAGCCTAGAGGTAATGCTCAGTGCATGCTAGAAGAATGACTGAATATACAAGTGAGAGTACGGCTAGAATTTAATAACATTTCCTACCATTGAAGAGTAAGGGTGGGGGTGATACCTGCTACCCAGGATGGCTAAATACAGGTGTGTATGCTAACATGCTAATGAATTGGGTTTGCTTTACATGTTTTTGATGTGAAAGAGAGATCAAACAATAATTTAAATCCAGTATTGTACATAATGAGACCATATAATTAATGCCACTATGTCTGAATTGGTTGATTTATTTCATGTTTAGTTCATTTCTCTCTCCACTCTTCTCACTTGTCCCTCCTTTTATTGCTCTCTTCCCTTCAACCTCCATTTATCTTCCATTCTGACCTCACCCTGAGCTAGTCTGAGCTTGTGGAACTGACAATCTGTAGCAGTGGTTCACTCAGGTTTAAAGAGTTTTAGATGAACAGCAGCAAGGTAGAAAGACCTGCACTGCATGCCACTGAACCCCTGTAAAGCTAAGAGCAAGTACACAAGCAACCTTCTCTCTAATCATCAGAAATAGCCCATCCTTTTCTCCTTGTCAGTGTATTCTTGGAGGAGTGTGCAAGTCTCCCTGCTGGCTAAACACATATAAAGGCTGATCCTTTTAGTAGTTAATTTACCTGCCATTAACTTCACTAAGCAACTAGTTCAGATGAGATAGCATCATGAATAAGAAGGAGAACTGGTAGATTTTACTAGAGCTCTCAGGATCTTAAATACCCATATGATTTAATGTTTTCACGCCACAAGGTGTGTATAGGCGAGACTTCCTCATTTTCCCCATGAGTATAAGGCTTATGGTGATCTTGGAGGGAGCTGGCATTTTTTTACAACTTAATATTTACCTTGATAACATTTGGGTTGTCAGTGTTCTGATCCCTCCCACCACACTTTCACCTGCAAGAAGAAGCAAACATCAAAACATACCCAGACCATCTGCTTTCTAAGATGATTTTTTGGCATTTATTTTTATTAGGTTGATGCTTGGTCATTGTGAAAAATACACGCTGTATAAAAGAATAGAACAAAATGCAAATTCCTCCACTCCAAATTCCCCATTCCTCAGAGGTTATCGGTGTTAACAGTTTAAAGTGAATTCTCCAAATGTTTTTCTATGCTCAATCAAGTATAGTATATTTATAATTTTTAAAATAATGCATTTGAACCAGGCAAACTGGGCTGTCTTATTCTCTTGACATCATTCCATGTTATTGTATATAAACCTTGATTCTTTCCAATGATTAACTAGTATTGCTAGGTAGCGTACTGTGTATTTAACTGGCCACCTTTTGATGTTCTTTTCACTTTATCATTCTTGAAAACAATGCAAGAAATTCCTGTTCATACATATTTGTATGCATAGAATCTATTTGATGATGCTTGAAAATATTGAAAGTGCTTTAAAAGTACTTCATATTTTTTTTAAAAGCAAACTGTATAGAGGAAATCTATAAGGAGCTGCAAAACATCCCTTTTTTCATGCAGCACCCCCAAAATATAGGTCCTGACTAGACGGTGGATCATGTGTAATTCTTCTTCTTCTTGGAGAAGAGACAAAGTACAATAAGATGCAAGTATTTAATGTGCCTTAATATACAGAGATAAAACATGAAAATACAAGCTTTTCAAGTTGAAGTTTCATTTAGAACACTACCTTCGTCAGAAGAATCTGGTTAGCTCATGCTCCATTCAAGTATCAGCCTTGAAAGAAACTTCCGGTTTCTCAGAGTGGCTGTGCCACATTTTGTTAAGGCCGCTTAAATTTTGTAGATCTGTGCAAAGATTAATGAAACTGATTTGCACCTCTCTGTATGGGAAAGGTGTATTTTGACTGGCCTGGATTGCAAGGCCCTCCAAAATATGCTGTGACATGCTTTTATCCAGTGGTTTGCTGATAAATGTTTAACAACTTGTTGTCCTCCCCACTTAAATATATATGATATATATAAAAATATATGCGATATGGATATATACATACATACATTAACTATAAATTTTATTGATATACAATGCATATTCAGCATGGAATTTATAATTATTAATGACATATGCAATATACTTTATTCCAAATTGCCAATTGATTCTCATACAATGCTGTCATTGATTTTAGCTGAACTCTGTATTCATAGCCAATCTGTTTGCAATGCATGTGAATGTAGTTCCAACATGAATGTTGGTTAGTATTTTAGTATGTTAAGAAGCAAGTACAAAAGGGAAACAATGAAACAAGGTTATCAAGGCAGTGTAACTGAAGACAGAATTAGGAAGAAATGCGCAGCAGCATACCATTATGTGGTATTTCTGCCATACATTACAATCGACATAAATAAAAGTAAAATGTAGTAAAATAACTAGGAAGCGAGGAGCTTTGAATTTGTTTTGCCTTTGCTTTTAATTGAAAATTCATATCCTTTAATTTTTTTTAAGATTTTATTTATTTATTTTTAGAGAGAGGGGAAGGGAGGGAGAAAGAGAAGGAGAGAAACAGCAATGTATGGTTGCCTCTCACATGGCCCTCACTGGGGACCTGGCCTGCAATCCAGGCATGTGCCCCAACTGGGAATCAAACCGGGACCCTCTGGTTCCCAGCCCACGCTCAATCCACTGAGCTATACCAGCCAGGCCATATCCTTTAATTTTTAATAATGGCTGTTCAATAACTGACTCACAAAATTCTTAAAAGTTGGCAACTATGAAAGTGGCTCCAGCTCACTGCTAGCTAATATCTCATCACTTCCCAAAGGGTAAAATCTACATTCAGAACTGCCTCTCAATGATTCTCAAGGTTAATGGACAATAAGAATTTTAGGTTCCAGTCATGCAAAGATTAAATGGAGTTTGCATTTTTGACAAAATGAATCTAATGGGCTGAGCTTTTTAAAAGTACAAGAAAAGATTACCTACTTTGCATAAATCTTGAGATTCTATCAAGATTCTCTTACCAAAATGATTATTTTAGAATAATCAAGTTAAAATCATTAGTAAAGGAAGATAATATCCCATGGTAAAACATGCTGTACCTTCTAACAAGAAACCAACCTTGAACCTGACAATGTGTTCAGACAGAAAATAATTCTTTAAGTTCAAAGTTATTTCAGAATTTTACATTTCTTGTTCTAGGCTTAAGGAAGTGTAAAATAATTAATTCCTTCTTCCAAGAAATCTATTTCAAATAATGAGATCATTATAGCATCCCATTCTTGTCTCTTCAATTATTTGGGGGACAAGGAGCACCCTTTCTCACCTGGGTCTTTGGAACACTTTGCTTCCTCTTTGTGGTGATTATCATATGTGCAGTAACTTCCTTTACTACTTACTACTCATTTCACTTGTAAATGCTGTGCTTTTCTTCAACTAGAACTCTGTGGACAAATTGTGTGTGTGTGTGTGTGTGTGTGTGTGTGTGTGTGTGTGTGTGTTGAATATCCAATTGAAATAAGATTAGTATTAACTGTGCAGAATTTATCTGAGAGGCTAGAGAGAGTATCCACTACAGGGCTAGGACAATCACTGAAGCGGTGGCCTTGCATTGATGTAATGTAATCTCACCTCGATGAGGAAGATGACTTTGCAGATTCTCCGCACCATTTTGCTTTTTATGTTTGCATTTAACGGTATGACATCCTATGACAATTATCATTATTTTTGTTTCAATTTTCCCTCTGAAACAGCTTTGACACAGATCAATGCCTCTCAGTGTCGTTTTTTATGGAGCTGCAGCATCAGAAACTGACAGCTGGAAATCTTAATTGGTCCAGTGACAGAAAATATAATGACTGCTCACAGTGACTTATTTTATCTGACCTTGTGTTTAATTCAAAGGTAAACTTTTATCTCACTACTGGAAAACACAAAGTTGTGGGGTGATGAGTGCAGCAGATGGGCCAGAGAAAGGCCTTTCTTTTGGAAAAAAAAAAAAGTGCTACTGGTTTGGGGGCTATTATTAAATTAGGGTTTAAGTGGTGGTCTCAAATAATGGATACCAATGGTCTCCTTGCCTATTTGAACTGCCAACCTTTCTGCTGTGCCTATCATACCAATGGCAGCAGGCACCAAATACAGCATGGAAGGTTGCCCACAAGTGACTGGCTGGAGGCCCTATCACAAAGGCCACCAGACAGCTGTCAAACAGACTGGCATTTGATCATTACCGACTTGGTCTGGAGCCCAGTGATTTTGACCCAGAGGCAAAATGTTTCCTATAATACCACACAAATTGCCCAATCCTCCTGTTCCTGGAGAGAAAACTGCTTCTAGAATAAGAATATTGGATTTGTCCTACTGAGCTCAGTTATTAAACTAAGTTTTCAAGTATGTCCTATTGGCAGTTAAAAACTGATATATTAACAAAGTATTACATCCCCCAAATCTTTTATTCACCTTGGGCAAAGATGTAGCATAGAAAAGGAAATGATCTGATACAGTAAATTTTAAAAAATGCTGGAGTTAGGTGAAAAAGACATCTCTGTGCTTTATTTCCAAAGTTTGCCTAATTTACTTAGAAATCATGACGATTAGAGTATGCATATATAAGTCTTGATAACTTCAAGTCTTCTTTAAGGTTTTGACTGATGATGAAGATGAGGGTGATGATGATGATAATAATTGTAGTATTAACAGTGGTGAATTGAGTGTTATTTTTTTATATTTTTTATAGACATATTTTTAATGTTTTCTTCCTATATCAATAATACTATTAAGCCCTGGCCAATGTGGCTCAGTTGGCTGGGGCATAAACCCACAGACTGAAAGGTTCAATTTTCAGTCAAGGGCACATACCCAGGTTGCTGGTTTGATCCCTGTTTGGGACACTTATGAGAAGATAACCAATCAATGATGTTTCTCACATCAATGTTTCTCTTTATCTCTCTCTATCTCTCTCTCAAAGCCATGAAAAAATGACAGCTGAGAATAAAAAAAAGAGTATATATAGTATATATCAAGACTATATAGTATATAGATAGTAAAAAGCTTAGACTTTAGACTTTAACATTTAAAAAAATAAAGTAAAATAAAGACCTGGCTTGGAATTCTGACTCCAACACTCAAAAGCTATCAAGCCACAGTTTCATCTCTAGAGAAACTACTACATGGGTCTGTTGAAAGGACTGAGATAAGTCATAAGAAGCAATTACTACAGTGCCCAACACAAAATTAATAGTCAATAGATTTCAGCTTGTTCATGTTCCTTTTAATTCAGTAAGTGCTGAGCTAGCGTCTTCCTCAGTAACTCATTCACCGGACTGCAATTAAGTGGGACAGATAATGGGGGGGGGGAAGGGGGAAGGGTTTTCAGGAACATGTACAAAGGACACATGGACAAAACCAAAGAAGGGTACGATCAAGGGTGGGGAGTGGGGAGGGCTGGAGAGGGGGGGATGGTGGAGATAAAATAGAGACAATTGTACTTGAACAACAATTAATTTTTTTTTTTTAAAGAATGGTTCACTAAGCATGTTTCGCCACCAGATGCATCTTTGTGTTAGTCCACGACTCCTAAGAAGCAGATACCTAGACAGAATTTTCTAAAAATTAAGGCCTTTGGAAGAAAATGGAGACAGAGTTGAGAGACAGGCTGGTGGAACCATCAGACCAGGAAGCGCCTCTGATCCCAAGTGAAGAAGAAAGGAAAGGGAGGTTGAGTGGAAGCATTCTAGGTCACCAAGCAGACTAAGGAAGATGAATAAGGGTGTCAGAGGAGTCCCTTGTCTTGCAAAGACAAGCCTGCTCTGCTTCATCATTGGCTGGAAGCAGCTTGAGTGATAGCATAGCCTTAGTACAACTGTGGCAATTTATTTCAGATGACAACATCTGGCTTCCTTCAGTTAAGCTCTCTGAAGCAGGAGGTGGGAGGCACATTCTCATGGGCTCCACAATTGCCTTGACTTTAAAAACTGTGATTGTGTTTTAACTGTAATTAACTCATTTATTCCTTCCATTTAAAAATAAATCTATTTACAATATTTGCTTGACTGCTCCAGGTGTTGGCTAGTGTTGACTGTTCAGTTGTTTGCATCCTTCTGATAATTTATATTCTGCATAAGCACTTAATATGTAAAATTTGTCTCCTTTAATGGCTTATCCTTCCCAAGTGCTAGACTCATCAGAAGTTCCCCAAACATCTGGACCTAATGCTTCACATCTTCATCCTTATGTGATGCTCACATCCTGTAAGAAATGGCTGCTTCTGTACCTTCTTGTAGGAGCTCTGTGTCCACCTTGCCTCCATGGGACATGCCTCCTGAGCCCTGTGTGAGGCCAGGGACCACCATTATTTCTGTCCTGTTCCCCTTGATCACATGCTTGCATCTGTGTCCATGGGACCAGCTTTTAGTAGTGGAAGTCACAAACCTTGTTTTGTATAGGAAGTTGTACAGCTGTCTGTCTTTGCTCTTTTGCCAAGGGAAAGTCAAGGTGAGGAAACTAGTCAAATGAGTCACATATAGAATTTATTCTGAAGGGTATTGGCTTTATTACTCTTCATTATGGCAGCATTGGCTCTGTTTGATACCTGAGTCATGATTTTTAATATATTTTATTGATTAGGCTATTATAGTTGTCCCATTTTTTCTCTCCTTTATTCCCCTCTGCCCTGTAACCCTCCCACCAGCTTCCCCTCCCCCCACCAACTTAGTTCATGTTCATGGGTCATACATATAAGTTCTTTGGCTTCTCCATTTCCTATACTATTCTTAACCTGCCCCTGTCTATTTTGTACCTACCATTTATACTTCTTATTCACTGTACCTTTTCCCCCATTCTACCCCTCCCCGTCCCCACTGATAACTCTCCATGTGATCTCCATTTCTGTGTTTCTGTTCCTGTTCTAGTTGTTTCCTTAGTTTGTTTTTGTTTTTTTAGATTCAGTTGTTGATAGTTGTGTTTGTTGTCATTTTATTGTTCATAGTTTTGATCATCTTCTTTTTCTTAGATAAATCCCTTTAACAATTCATATAATAATGGCTTGGTGATGATGAATTCCTTTAACTTGACCTTATTTGGGAAGCACTCTATCTACCCTTCTATTCTAAGTGATAGCTTTGCTGGATAGAATAATTTTGGATGTAAGTCCTTGCCTTTCATGACTTTGAATACTTCTTTTCAGTCCCTTCTTGCCTGCAAGGTTTCTTTTGAGAAACCAGCTGATAGTCTTATGGAAACTCCTTTGTAGGTGACTGTCTCCTTTTCTCTTGCTGCTTTAAAGATCCTCTCCTTATATTTAACTTTGAGTAATGTAATTATGATGTGCCTTGGTGTGTGCTTCCTTCAGTCCAACTTCTTTGGGACTCTCTGAGCGTCCTGGACTTCCTGGAAGACTATTTCCTTTGCCAGATTGGGGAATTTCTCCTTCACTATTTTTTCAAATAAGTTTTCAATTCCGTGCTCTTCCTCTTCTCCTGCTGGTACCCCTATGATTTGGATATTGGACCCAGAGGTTCCTAAGCTTCTCCTCATTTTTTTGAATTCGTATGTCTTCATTCAGTTCTGGTGGGATGTTTACTTCTTCCTTCTACTCCAAATCATTTATTTGAGTCCTGGTTTCTTTCCCTTCACTGTTGGTTCCCTTTATGTTTTTCTTTATTTCGCTTTGCATAGCCTTCACTTCTTCCTCTATTTTGCAACCATACACAACCACTTCTGTGAACATCCCAATTACCAGTGTTTTGTACTCTGCATCTGATAAGTTAGCCGTCTCTTCATTGCTTAGTTATATTTTTTCTGGAGCTTTGATCTGTTCTTTCATTTGGGCCATATTTTTTTGTTTCAGTGCACCTGTTAAGTTGTAAAGGCTAGAGCCTTAGGTATTTGTCAGAGTGTGGGAACCCTCATCACTGTGTTGTGGCACTGTATGTGGGGGAGGTTTCCAAAAGGGAACAATGCCACCTGCTTGGCTCTCAACCAGCTTTCAGTCACTTCCTCCACTATCCACAAGCAACTTGGGCCCTTCTGGTACTGATTCCTGGATGGGTGGGCTTGTGTATGTTCTAGAACCCTGTGGTTCTCTCCAACAAACTCTCCTGTGAGGCTGGGAGTTTTTCCAATACCACAATCGCCATAGGTTTTTACAGCAAGAGGTTTTGAGGCTTTATTTTCCTGTGCTGGAACCCTGGGTTTCATGGTCTGTCTCACTCCCCAGTTGTTCCAGTTTATCCACCCGTGAATGCCTGGCCCACCACCCTCCACCTTACCATACATCCTCTCTGCCCCAGCTACCCAGCTCCACCCCTCCTACTAGTCTGGATGAATGTTTCTTCTTTAACTCCTTCATTGTTAGATTTCTATATAGTTGGATTTTCTGGTAGTTCTGGTTGTTTTTTGTTTGTTTGTTTTTTAAATTTTGTTGTTGTCCTTCTTTTGGTTGTGCAAGGAGGCAAAACATATCTACCTATACCTTCATCTTGGTCAGAATCAGTCCATGTGTTTTTGAGTGGGGCTGATACTACTGAGTCATGATTGAAAGCATAAGTAGACTTGGCATTTACTATCTTTAAGTAGCAGACTAACTCTAACCCATGGTTTACTGCCTCAAGGTCTTCCTACTTTCAGAGATAGAGATCATTCTCTATTTCATCATTTCAGCAGAAGGATCCTTACAGGCATATGGTACACCCTTCAGAAAGGCTTGATAAAATAATAAATGAATGAATGAGTGAGTGAATAATGGAGTGAACTTGTTTGAGGAATTTGGTGCATCAGGATTTTATGTATCAGATTTTGTGTTTCCTCTCTCTGTAAAAGAGAAACTTTCTGCATCAAGTTCTATTATTGCCAAACAATCTACAGAATAATAAAACCATAATATGTGAGAACTGGAAAGAACCTCACACATCCCCTGTTCTATTGCAATGAAAAAGCTGAGAACTGAAGAGAAGTGACTTGCCCAAGGTAATATAGCTAATAAAGGCAAAGTCTATACTCTGCTTTTCTGTTGTTTCTTCTTCAACTAAACCATGTTCTTTTCCTTTTTTTACTTTGTATAGTTCATGAAGAAAATATTATTGGCTCTCAAAGTAAACAAAAATCTTATCTATACACTTCAAAATCCATGTGAAGGCATAAAGACACAAGAATTTGCCAAGTGAGACTCATCCAAATCATTTATTCTTTCACTTAACAAATACTGAGAGTTTATTTTATGATAGTCATTGATCTATGTGCTAAGAATCAAGAGCACAAAGGCAGATCATGCCCCTTCCCTCCTGGAGCTTGCATTCTACTTTATATTCAGAAATAGTGTTTTATCTATGACTCTGTCAGTCACTGGCTTTATGACCTGGGACAAATTCCCTAATCTATCTGAGCCTCATATCTCCTTGTCTGAATAACAAAGCCAGTATATCTCACTTTGCTTTGTTGCTGGATAGCCACAAAAGCAATGTCAGTAAGTCACTTGGCAGAGTAGCAGACACAAAATAATAATGTGACCTAGGGTGACTTTTGTTATAATCAATTCTGGGTATATCAGTTGCCCCCATTTCAACCCCATCATTTTTCTCTTCTAACAGATGCGTCATGGTGTAAATGTAAGCTTTGCCCCATGCAATTCCTTTCCGGGTTACTAATTTCCCATCATGCTTTATTTCTGTTCTACAAACTCCCCACGCTCCTTTCTTTAGTTCTTAGTAACTGACCCTGTGGCTGAATATCCAGCACACCCATCCCCCACCAAGGCCTCCTACTGCCTTTATTATCTGCTTCATTCATTCTCATTTTTTCTGTGACTTCAATTATCAGTTGGCAAGAAGTCCTCATCTAACTACCCAAGCTCAGTCAGATCTTCTTAATAGAACCTTACAGCAGGTACATTTACATGGTTTGTAGAGACTGGCACAAAATTAAATTGTGGAAACACTTATTCAAAAGTCAAAACAAAGTTTTCATTTAGAATGGAAGGGCAGATAAAGTGCTTCTCAGATAAGGTCAAGTTCAAGAAGTTCATCACCACCCAGCCTTTATTGTATGAAATGTTAAAGGGAGTTATATAAGGTATGGAGAAATATCAACAGGGGAGTGGTAGGGGGAGAGGGTGGGAATGGGCACAGAACAAGTAGCATAAATGGGAGGTAGACAACAGACAGGGAGAGGTTAAGAATAGTATAGAAAGTGCAGGAGCAGAAGGACTTATGTGTATGACCTATGGACAAAACTAAAGGGTGAGGAAAGAGGGGGTAAAAGGGTGGGGGGCAAGAAGGGGGAAAAGTGGGACAACTGTAACAGCATAATTAATAAAATATAGTTTAAAAAAATAAAAATCAAAAATCAAAACAAAAGCGTCATTAAAGGTACTAGAGTATAAAGATTTTACCTTCTTTTTCTGCCTCTCTTGACTTGTCAAGGTGTTTTTTATTAATTATTTAATATTCTAAGTAAATTTTTATATTTTCATTATTAGCATTAATTATATAAATTATAGAATGAAAGTTTATTACATTTTGATAATTACCTTTATAGCATGAATTGCCAGATTTAATCCAAAGCATGAGGTTAGCACGTAGACAAAAGTAGAGATTATGTGATTCTTGTTTGTAGCTCTTACATGCATGGGTATTTCCTTCTTGCCAGAACAGTGGAACTGTTACAAAAAGACAGATTTAGATGCTTTTATTTCAGTTCTTGATCTGTACACATTCTACCGTGTTCGGTACTTTCAGCTTAGTGATGGATAAAGAAGGACTGAAAGGAAAATGGACTTTGGGCTACCTTATCTTCAGCTTCAAAGTCATTATATTTAGCATAGGTGGTTGGGTGATACAGAAGTACAGGAGTAAGAAAGGATATGTAGGCTTTGTTGGTTGCTCAGCTTTGTTTTAGTAGCTTAGCCTCATTTTGCATTCAAAGTTCTGGGTCGAACAGAAAGTGTTGCCTCTAGGGGCTGTCAGTGTGCCTGCTCACTCAGTCTTCGATGTAACATACTTATAATCCCTAAGTATCACTGAACTCCCACCTATCGTGAGGCCACCCGAATTGGGGCAACCAGGAATTGTGACGCTCATACTGTGCTATCTCTTTGGCTCTTGCATGTGGTCCATTATATTGCACTTAGTTATAAGTCATAGTGTCAGACATAAATTTATCAATAATTTCAAGACAGTAATGGGAGAGCAGTAAAGGAAGACAGAGGCCTTACTGAGAATGAGCTTTCATGAGACTTCTCAGATCCTGTGTCTATGAAGCTGGGCCTGCTGACAGCATCCTGTGCTTTTAACCCAAGTTCCTTATAGCATCTGTGATACTAGTCATGAAATTATTTAACATATGCCAAGCCATTAACTGCATGAGGACAATGATTTTTAGATTTCTCATTCAGTAAGCATTTCCAAGTATATGAATAGATAGAATGAATAGATAGATGATAGAGGAAAACCAGTCATCGGAAATCTTCATGACCAGGTTTCAAAGAATGACTTGAAACGGTGTCTTCCTCTCCTCCTGGGGTTAGGTTTCACTTTCTAATTTTGTATGCTCTGCTTGATCAAACCTAAGCTAAAAAGAGAATCCATACTATTGCTATCCATTGTAAGATAAGATTCCTCCTTTTTCCTGTGTGCATACGTGTGTGCATACCCCCAGGCTTTAATGAGTAAGCCACTCCCATGCACACAAAAGAAGCTGCCCATTTCATTAATAATAGATTTTCACATTGCTCAGGTTCCAAAAGGGAATGTTTCTCCTACTTTCACAGGTTTTAGTTTAGTATCTGCACAAAGTGAAATAAAATTTCATTTAACTATGTCAAAACCAATAGTGACTCACTGCTATTTGCTTTCTTTTGTATAAATTTTAATGCATTTTTAATTCCACCCCACTGGTTGGTAAACCAACCATTACAGTTACTGCTGCTCTATAATGCATTTCAGTCATTTCTAATAAATCCAGACTTTAAGATGGCTTATCATTATCTCTGTAAGCTACTGGAAATGATTCTCTCCCTGAACTGCTGGGTCCTGCAGCACTCTAGCTAATGAAAGTAGATTTGGGCACACTATTCAAATAAACAAAACTGCTGAGTTATTTTTTTAACCATCTATTATGTTCCACGAAATCTATAATTTCACATTCTGGCCTTCTTTGCAGAAGTTACTCATGCAAATGACAATCCTCTGGTCCACTGTGATTGTGCTTCCTTTCTTTTACATGATTAAAAAAATCCATCTAATTATGTAAGTCTAGAATTTCCATAAACTTTAAATGGAGAATATTTTTAAGCACAATTACCCTTTCATTATTTTTTAGCCATGAAGGAATAGACATAGTATATAAAAATGTTGGTACATAATCATCTATAAAAGTCAAATGAATGAATAAATTTAGATCCAATATTCATATAGTACAGAAATTTAACACAATGTGGTGAGACATGTATATAATTCTTAGATTTGAGACGGGATTTTGGTCAATACTTCTGCCACTGGTATGATCTGATATGGATTCAAATGTATTTGGGGCACATTATAGCAAGACTATAGTGATGAATAAGGCTAACATAATTCCTCTCCTCAGGGAACTTATAGTCAGGATCAGTGACTTGAATAGTCACTTTTCCATTATGAGTCCTTCTGGCTTTAAAATAACATTAATTTCATCCCACAAATATCTTCTGGGTATTTAATAGAGATTCCCCAGGGTTATAAGAGGTACAAAGATAAATCTTAGCTAGCTCTTGATTTTAAGATACTTATAGTCTATAAATATCATTTTTGAATGGAGAATATATGAAACACTACAGAAAGATTTAGTTGATATGCCATGGCAACAAGAAGTGAAAAATATTTCCAATGAGTGAAATCAAGGCTCCCTGGGGCAAATCCTGTGCAAAGTGGGTACTGGGAGATGAAGATTTAGATGTGTTGAAGATGAGGGGAAAATGAGAATTCTAAGCAGAGAGGATAAAAGACTTGAGGAAGGAAAGACCCAGCAAGTATGTAATACAGCCCTATGTGGCTGGGTGCAGCATGGGTGGATGCTGTGTGTGTCCTACCGTCCTTTCCTTGACTGACCTGGTCTGGTGGAGTCCTCGTTTATGAGGAAGCCTGGTCCAAATATTGCCTTCTCAATGCAGCTTTCTCTGCTTCTCCCCAATATACCTTCTCAAAAGAACCAATCACTCCTGCTATGGACCACAGCTTGGCACTGACCTGCTCTAATATGGTAATTTATTTATAATTCCATTAGTCTTACCAGATTTCAAGTTCCTTAGAAGCGAGTATAATGTCTGGCTTTTTAATCCTATTTATTGTATAGAGGTGGTCTGGCTAAATAGACATTGAGTTGAGTTAGAATCATGAAAAGGTAGGATTACAAAAACGGATTAGAACCAGTTATGGGGGGTCTTAAATGCCAGGTTTAGAAACTTAAAACCCCTTGAGCCTTTCTTCTTGAAGATAGCTAATAATTTTTGTTCTGAGCACTACTTTAAGCACTGTGCATAATCTATTTTATATGGTCTTCAGAAGAACCTAATACACAGGCAGTGTTATTCCCATGTTAGAAGTAAGGAAACCGCGGCCTGGTGTTCAGTGACTGGCCCAGAATCAGAGTGAGTTGATGGGGGAGCCAGAACTTGAGCACTGGTAACTTGACTCCAGAAAAAAATACTTTTAACTGTGATAGATAATTGTGCAGAAAAAATAATTTTGCAGAAATGTCCAAGGTGAATCAGAAAAAAGAAGGCTAAGTCAAGGACCTCCGCTTGTAGACAATCGCAACAGGAAAGGCAAAACAAGGGCTTGTATTAAGCTGGTGGAGGTAAAATTAAAAAAAAAATAAGAAATGTGATTTTTGATTACTAAAAGATTTGATAAATTATTCCATGTAGGGAGAAAAGAAGTGACAGATTTTGAGATTTTTTTGAGCCCATGTCAATGCAAGGAGGAAAATCTTGTTCAAAAAAAAAAGGAAAACCAGGAAAGAAGAAATTTCAACAGGGGAGTTGATTATTCTGTGCTCAATAAAATTTCACAAGTCTGAGTGTAACATCCTTTTGTGATTTCTAGTCCTTAGAAAAAATGCGCTGTTGATAACGCAGTTTATGATGTGCCATTGTTATCACTTGTCTTCTGGCTTTGCAGAGATATTTTTTAAGATGAAATTATGACTTATTTTGGAAAATATGCAGCATATATAAAAGTTGTTTTTGTTAGAGGTTTAGAAGGAAAGCTAGAATTTTCACAAAAATATTCTTTAAAAGTAGATAGAATCTCTTTGCAAAACTTAGTTTTTATCAATTGTTCCTCAATGGATAACCCAAACATGTTTATTTGAGAAAATAAGTATTTTTTATTTAGTTTATTGTTGTTCAATTACAGCTGTCTGCATTTTCTCCCCTTCCCTCACCCCACCCCATCCGAACCTCCCTCCCTCCCTTGCTTCCACCCTCCCCCTTGGTTTTGTCTATGTGTCCTTTAGAGTAGTTCCTGAAGCATTCTTATACATTTCAATCTTGATAAAGTTACTCTGCTTCAGTAATGGGAACAATATTGAGCGTGACCGCACAGGATTGCTGTGGATGTTAGGTTGTATATGAAATCTTTGCCCAGCGCATATCATGTAGTAAGCCCATAAAAATATTAGCTACTCTTGTAATATTAGTGTTTTCAGTTTTATTTTCACTGAATTCCCTCATAGTCCATGCTATACTGGACAAATATGAAAGTACTTAATGTTTATTGAGAAGTAACATAAAAGCATTGTTTTAAAACCATGGTTATAATGATCAAACTATTATTTTTTAGACCCTGCAGCAGTTAACATTTGTTTTTTCTTATGATTTGAGATGGCAAAAATAGGAACTGATTTGGATACTTTTCGTATTCAAGTTGGAAATGCTATACTGCCCTTATAGTACTCTGGCTTTGACTGTGAAAACAGGAAGGAAGTGGAGAATAATAGAATATTGAAAAAGAAGGATATATATTCTAGAACAGTGGATCTTCAACATTCTTAGATACTGTAATACATGGACATGTGGTGTTCTCTGAGACAACCAAATGAAATTTTTTTATGACATACATTTTGATGTGTTTAATTCTATCTTAAAATCTGGGAACAAATGTTCTACATTAAAACATTACTGTGCAAATTAAATATACTATAAAATCACAGTTCTATAAGAACAAGTTCACAGAAACCAGTGCTTGACAATCCAGAATGATCAACATGGTGGCGACCGTAAAATGCCTTGGTAGAGTCTTAATACATCGAAGGTATAGCCTTTTCAAGACACCTCCTCATCCTGGCTCTGCATGCATTCAGGTACCCCACAGACATTTTGCTGCTTCTAGGAAGCCTGAAAATAAAACAAACAAACAAACAAAAAAAGGTACCAAAAAAAAAGCATCAAATGAAAACAGATGAAATAGAAAAAATAAAGGCATATCCATTAATAGAAGATGAACCTGAGGCTGATGTCTATTTAAAATGCTTATATCCAAGGCAGATGTAAGAAATGGAGAAAACTATTCATTTACTTATTTTTTTTTTAATTCTGGACTTTATGAATTCAGCACAAGGTATTTATCTTGATTTGACACTGAATGTGGCACTGGGGAAGCAGAAAAATGTGGAGCCACTTGCCAGTGTTCTTGGGTTGCCAGACCCATTCATTTCAGAAATCAATAAAGTTGCTGTATTTGCAGGGAGTGCATCAGAGGTTAAAATAGCAGAAGAAAATGGAGCTGTGTTTACAGGAGGAACTAATCTCATTCAGAAGATTTGGGATGATGAAATTCAATCAGATTTTTATGTAGCTCTTCCAGAAATAATGCCCGAGCTTAATCCTTTAAAGAAGCAACTGAAGAAAAGATTTCCACAGCTTACTCTAAATTCCATTGGCCGTGACATCCCCAAAATGCTTGAGTTATTTAAAACTTGACATGAAATTAAGGAGAAGAAAGAGAGAACTTTCTCAAGACCAAAATACCAACACCGAATATGTCAAGTGAAGAGATAGCTGCCAATCTGCAAGCTGTTATCGATGAAGTTTGCTGGCACTGACTGCTGGAGTTGGGACCCTTGTCGTAGGAGGTTTCCTTTGTAGTTTGGTAAGTGAAGGTTTATTACTAAAGATCGAGCCATTGTTGCCTAAAGAAGTAGAAACCAAAGAAAATAACAAAGATGCTGCCTGAAACTGTAGTATTGTGAAGTTTTTTTACGTGGATTAAGAAGCAACAGAAAACTATAAAACAATAATTTTTTTAATGAAAAACAATGCTTGAACTAAGAAGGCCTGAGCGACTTTTTCTGAGTTCTTCTAGTAACAATTTTTGCTACATGTTTTATTATCTCTTATGATCATGGTGTTTTAACAATAATAATTCAGAAAAAATATATAACAAAACAATATAAACTTAAGTCAATAAATTTAACAGTTCTTTCTCTCTTCAAAATTGGAATAGAGACATTGTTTTTTTTAAAGCAGGAGAACGTAGTTCTGTTTGTCCACCGTCGGTGTTCAGTGTGAGCAGAGCTGAATCACATCACACAAGTAAGAAAGGAAAGGAGAAGTCCTAGTTAAGTGTAAGACAGGCTTATGTGGCTTTAATTGCAACACTTTAAAAAAGATATAGAGGTGATATTTTCCCGTGGGTATAATAAGAATCAATGATGAGCTGTAGTTGCCAAGAAAGCTAATTGGGCTTAGATTACATTAACACCCAAATTATCTCTAGAGCAGAAGAGGTAACATTTCTTCTCCGCAATGGAGAAACGACACCTAGATGACTGGATTCAGTTCAGAATTTAGAGCTTTAACGTGGGTAGAAATGAACATGTGCACTTTCAGAATTTTGCCACCAATGCCATGAACAATAGCCACACTGAAAAGTGCCTTGTTTCTATGTCCTGAGAGCCAAGACCCCCAACGCTAGTCCACCACCCTTGACCCAGAACTTCACCCAGCAGGAAAGTGGGGAAAACAAAGGAATAGGGCAGAAAACATGAGCTCAATTGAATGTAAACATGCTGTTAGTGGTTGAAGATCTGACTGAACACGAGATTTATCATCTGTACCTACAGTGCTCAATACAGCAGTGGCCACTCAGAGGTGATGACTAAGTACTTGAAATACAGCTAGTCTAAATGAAGAGGAACTCTAAATATAAAACACACTAAATTTTAAAGAGCTAATGTGGGAAAAAAAGAATGTAAAATATTGCTGTTGTAATCTTTGTATCGATTATATGTTGAGATAATATTTCAGGCACTTCGGTGTAAATAAATTATTAAAATTAATTTTACTTGTTTCTTTCTATAGTTTTTAATGTGGTTACTAACATTTTTAATATACATATGCACCTTACATTATGTTTCTAGTGGACATTTTTCTAGACTAAGGTTCAGCATGTTTTTCTGTAAAGAGCTAATATTAAATATTTTAAACTACTCAACTCTATCATAGTAGTGTGAGAGGAACCCTAGATAATATGTGAATAAATTAATGTGACTGTTGTCCCATACAACCTGATTTATGAACATAAATTTAAATGCCATGAATTTTCATGTATCATAAAATATTTTTTCTTTTGATTTGTTCCTAACAGTTTAATGCAAAAGCTATTCTTTGGCATATAAAAACAGGCTGCTCATGTGCCATAGTTTAGTTTGTCAACTACCGTTCTAGATCTTACTCTGCATTTATTAACATTAAACAATTTAATCTGTATCCTCATCTGAAAATTGTGATATTAATAGCTTAATTATAGAGACCTTCCCACCTTAGAAGTTTCAAGTGAAATAACATGTAAATAACTTTACAACTTGATAAAAAGGAACAATAAAATTGGCCAAGAATAAAATGGAATGCTCCTAAGAGTAGTAGATTTCCTAACATTGGAAATGTTTAAACATAGGGAAATTTCTAGAAAAAGATTTTGTAGAGGGAAATTAAACACTAAATGTTTAATTTAATCAAATGCTTAACAACTCATTCCCAAACCTGAAATGCGTATTTTTGTTTTTTTGTATGTTAACTCAATTTTACTTGAGATGTTTTGGGAGAAAATTAAACAAAAGATCTCAGGTTTTGACGTATGTCACAGAAATAATCAAATTATTATATTAAAAATTGTCAATTTATCAAAGAACTTTTAATAAGAATCTGAGATATGATTGATGGCATTTCTTTTCATTCTGGTGATAGAATATGGTAAGGTTTAGAAGTAGATTGGTATAATTCTTCCTTTTAGCTATTAGTACGTATACTATTACACACAATCTGCAATTTACCTGAACATGTAACCAGTGATTGGAAATAAGTTGATAATTAATATTTTAAGATGTACATGCCCAGTGTTTTTATCCTCCTTGCCAATTCCTTTTACGTTCTTCAACTAAGTTATAACAATAGAATGACTGATACAATTACCCTGAGTTTACCTTTCTTTGGTTCCTAAATTGTTCTCAGTCACTAATGGATACTTTTTACTGATTGAATTTGTGTGTGAATTGGTTTAAATTGCAGAACCATATTTCAAATACGAAAGTATGTCAAGCTATTAATTTTATGTTGTTGTCGTAGGTTTGAATGATGTTGGTAGTTGAAGCTAGAGCAAAAGATTAAATTAATTTCTGCTTTTGTTTTACCTCATCTTTTCTCTATGTCTAATGTGTCTGTTACATTTGTCCTCATTCCAGTAGAAAATGAGAAAAACTCATTGGAATGAATGACCAATCCTCATTAATCTGATGATTTTCAGGGGGATTTCCTTTGACTCCATGCATTGAAACATCACCTTCCTAAACAGTGAAGTTTAGCAGTAAGAAATCCATAACTGAATACACACCAACCAAATCAATCAGTCTAGCTTATGTCAAGGACAAAAAGGTGAAAAGTAGAGCATCTTCTTGTTCTGTCAAATAAATCAAACATGAGCTACATGCTTGGCCCCATGAGTGAGAAGCGAGTATTTTCAGCAGATGCTCTGCTTTCTCAAATCCACATGAACCACACATTTTAAACTTTGTATTAGAGGCTAGAAGACATAGGATAATTTATATTTTTTTAATTTAAAAATTCAATCCCATGCAAATGTTTTTTAAGACCAGACCATAAGATTCTCTCAAAATTTCTCCAGAGAGTAAAGTGGCAGTTGCAAAATAACCTTAATCCTTAAAGCTGTTATGAAAACTTAACTGACAAGGCAGGACAAATCAACCTTGGTGAACAAGCACCAAGGGAATATATGGAGTCCACATTCATCATCCTCAGTATATCTAGTGTTACACAAAAAGTTGTCTTAGAAAGAAGGAGAATCAGCTCACTCTGATTCTCTTCATCTTCTGGGGACAGAACTTCAAATGGGTCAATTAGAGTATGTCATATTTCCTTGTTGCTAGTTGGGGCATGGATTGTTGTCCTAACTAATAGGCAGAAGTATGTTTTATATAGTTCACATTTATATCTCTGGTTGTATGTAACTCAAAATTAGAAGTATTTTGTTCCAATTCATAATATTTTAGAAAAAAATACTTTGTTATATTGTGTTATGTGATTATAAAAGTAACATGCATAACCTAGATTCTTCGGAAAATGCTGAAATAAAGTAAAAATATCTTTTATAGCCCAACTACCCAGAAATAACTACTGCTCATTTTTAACTATATTTTCTTCCAGAATTTCTTCATAAGAAAAACTTTTACATTAGTTTAGTCAGTTAATATACAGGGTCTGGCACAAATAACACCCCTTTTTATTACAAAATATTTTATCACAATACATAAGCATGTAATTCTGTAGCATACAATTATAATATCACACTCAAGCACACCATATGATATTGTAGGTAAAATGTTCAAATTAAAACTATAAATTACTACACCCATATTCTTACCATGCCAACTGCACTCAAGCAGGCGTTACTTCTACTTGACCCTGTATATAGTGCCAATACTTACCAGACATTATACTGTCATTTGGAGATACGATGGTGAATGAAAGTGACTTTGTTTTTTGCAATTGCAGTATGTATCATTTAGTCAAAGACAAACTAATGCAAAAAAAAGTACTTTGTGCTATACTAAAATGAGTCAGACTATAATAGCCACACATGAAGGGAAAAATGGCCCAGAGTTGGGGGAAAGAAGCGAAGGCTTTATAGAAGAACTACAGTCTAAGCTTAGGCTTAAGACTGGGTAGCATTTAGTCTGATGAAGAGGGAGAAAGAAAATGGAAAAGCATTGAGTGAGCGAAAGGTTCAGGTAAAAAGCTGGGGGATGTTCCAGGAAGTAAGTAGCAGATAATTATAGCTTCAGAAAGTGAAGAGGAGATTTGAAAAAAGTGGGACTAAGACAGTGACAAAGCCATACTACAGCAATCCATGGAAGTAGCATATATTAAGTAGGCTACAGACTAGAACACCCTAAAAACAGACCTCATGCACAGAATCTAAGATAAGATAGAAGCTTATTTCTCTTTCATGTAACCATACCAAGAAAGGTGAGGGTTCTAGTGAGGATAGGCAGCTCTGTTCTCCCAGATCATCTGGAGACCCAAGGCCCTTTTTTCTTGTGGCTCGCTCATTCCCCAGGACATTGTCTATGTGATCATATAGTCCAAATTAGCTCAGCTGCACCACAGACCTAGCTTCCCTTACAGGAAAAAGCAGAAGTAGACAACAGACAATTTCCTTTTAAGGAACTGGCATGAAATGGTATACATTCCATTGTTGAGAACTTGGCCACAGGAGCATCTTGGAAGATGTCATCTCCAGTTGGGAGGACCAAATGCCGTAATTTAAATTTTGGAAGGCAGATTCTGTACTCAAAAGAAAAAGCAGCGTATTTTTCTCGCCATGATATAAAGTCTGACTTGTATTTTAGAGATAATGAAAAGCTATTAATTTTAAACAAGGGGATATTACTATCAGATAGGAATTGTAGGACATACCCTTGGCTGTAGAGTGGAAGATGAATTGGACGGTAACAGGGATGCAGAGAGAACTACCAGATGGGAGACTGTGTGACCAAAAAAAAAAAAAAAAAAAAATCAGGCAAGAGATAATGGTTTCATGGGCTGGGATAGAGGCAGAGAAATTACAAGGAAAAGAGAAGTACATTTATGAGTCAGAATGAGTCAGTTATGAGGTAGAATAGGAGCTGGGTGTTTAGTTTAACGGGGAGGGTAATGGTGAGGGAGAAAGGAGTCAAGATGTCTGGCTTGGCAATTGCTTGGATGGTGCCATTCACTGGTTATATCTGTAGATTTTATACTATTTTAGAGATCACCACAAAATCTACTGGCTTAAAATACCAACTCTTTCATTAACTCCTGAATGGGTAGGTCAATTGGGCAGAGCTCAGCTAGGCCTCTTCTGCACATCTCAGTTGGACTCAAGCATTTTAGACCATTTTTTTTTTTTTTTTTTTTTGGTCAGCTAGGATTCTAGGGGTGACTGTGACAAGAACATCTCAGCCTGCAGGTTTTTCATCAAACAGCAGATTAGCTTGGGTTTATTCCCTTGAGTCCAGGAGATCCCAAATGTACAAAAATGAAAATCCCCCTATGCACAAGCAGGTTTAAAGTCTCTGTGTCCTGTGTGCATTAGTCTTACTGAGCAACACAAAGCACTTGGCCACACTCAGTGTGGGAGGTAGCCATAAAAATCTCAAGGACCATTATTGCAAGAGTCTATTAGCCTGACACAGGAAACTGTGCACACAGTGCCGTGGAAAAAGTTTCACTACACTTGAATTTTTGAGATAGGGAGTGTGAAGTTTCTTTCTGGAAACCAATTCTATACAATTTTGAGCACCGCTTCACTTCCTGGGACTTCATTTTCTGCATCCCTGGAGACTGACCTTCATTAGCCTCTATGTCCTTTTCCCCTCAAAGATATAGGAAACTAATTGATTAGTGTTTCGTTTCTGGTAGTATAAACAAAAGGCCATTTTGAAACTTGGACTCTCATCTTGCTTTCTTTCAAATAGAAGAGGAAAATAAAACAATTGGAGTAGTTCATGTCTTTGTTCTGTTTGATTTTTCTTTTCTATTGATCTGTGATTTCACAATCTGACATTGATTGTCCAATTGTGATGGTCCAGCTTGTCTTTATGTTAATGTTTATTTGTTTATAGAAATTACTGTGTCAGCACTAGTCAGAAAATAAATGATCTTAATCTGCATTCCTTTTATTTTTTAAAAGAGCCTACATAAATGACACTTTTGAAACATGTTCCTTACTATTCCTCACAATCATACCAAAGATGATTATTGTCTAGGTTATATTTGTGACCTGTTTAGTAACTTGAACTATAAATATTTAACTAGATAACTTAGCTTGTCTAATGTTGGCATTTTAATACCTTCCTAATTATGATATCAGCTACTGTGGAGACACATGTGGCATCACTATTGAACTTGCCCTGTGTACCACAGGTCAAGGAACTATATAAACGTCTATGATGTGGAGATAGAGCTAAACAATATGAATCACTCATTTTATAGGAGGACAAGAAAATGTACACATATTGGTCAAGATATATGGTGAGAAGACCATACAAATTATAACTCATACCCAAGTTCAACTTCATTATAAAAATCAATCTTGGCTAGGGTAATATTTTGCCCAAAAGAATAATAGATTAATTATCTTTAATGGGCAAGAAGTTGCATAAATACTTTCTGTCAGGGCCATTGTAAGTAGAATGGAGGTGACGTGGGATGGTAGAATTGCCCTTCTTATTACCTATCTGTCTTCTACCAGCTGTCATGACAAGCTCCTCCCTCCCTTTGACCTGCCTGATACTGAACTCAGGCCATGACAGTTCCTGGAAAGCATTCTGGTTCTTTCACTTCTTCCTTGTGAGTGCATCAGCTTTCTGAGTCATTTGGAATGGTCTTGGGTTGATTCTTGTTCTGTGAAGGATGCGTATAAATAAATGAGCAAAATTTTGTTATCTATTTTGATAAAGTGAAGAAGGCTTTATGCTCCAAATTTGACAAGCATCCCAGTGAACGTATGTATCTTCCTGGAAAATTAATACCTAGAATATTAGACTGGGTAAGGAGATACAGGTTCTAGTTCAATTTTTTCATTAGTAAACTCTGTAGTCCTGGGTCTCTGTTTCCTCCTCTAAAATGGAAATAAAATATATATACCTGACCAAATGTTCAGTATAGTGAAAAGGGTTAAATAAGTCATTTTTAAAACAGCAAATGCAAACTACTCTACAAAACGTTAATTTGTTATTTAAACATCTAGAATAAATATTTTTCAAACATATGGCATATGTAATACCAAATTTCATTACATTGACAAGTGTCGGCAAAAGAGGCTTAGTGTAAACACATAATGAAATCTGGTTTGCCAGTGGAGTCTTGGGAAGTACACCCCTTCAGGACTAAATGTAAGAAGAGAACACCAAATCTTATTATTGTTCAGTATTTTCTTCTCCAGTGGTTGTCTGAAGTTTTACCAAGAGACTTTTAAGTTCCATGGGCACCAAAACTCCATCGTGTATTGTCTAGTCACCTGAGATTTCTTCACTCTCCACCTCTTTCTTCATTTTCTGTGTGTTCTTTAGACCCACTTCTCTTTGAAGGCCATAGAGACAGAAATATTTATTTCTAAAGAAATGCATTATTTCATTCATATAGATAGATAGATGATAGATAGATAGATAAATAGATACATACATACATACATATTCCATACAGACAGATGCAGATATCCACCCCAACAAGAAACACGCACCCACACACAATGGCTGTAGTTCCTTATGAATTATCAGATTGTGGATTAACACATGCACTCCTCATACACTGAAAAATATTTTACACCCTATTCATTGCATTATGCTTTCTCTTCCGGCCAAAAAAATGTGCATGTGCATCCGGCTATAGAGGGTAAAACACACCATGTGGAATATTCCTCAGTGAGAAGAAATAGGATTCTGTCTTGCTTTAGATTTGATAAGCTACTGATTTGTGGAGTTTCATTTTGATTTCATTACTGGGCAACCAGAATGAATTGACAGAGAAAGCAATCAACACACGATACACCCACTGGAGCCTCTAATATGAACTGTTGACTGCTTCAGTCAACACAGAGAATTGCCAAAGGTACTCGAACGGTAAGTGATAGCCAAAATAAGCCACGTGGTTCTGTGGACCACATCCTGCATGCCTATTAGGGAATTTGGAGTAGACACAGGGTGACAGACTGCTCTGTCAATATAACATTTCAGGTAAATGCTCTGCCTATGCCATGTTTTCCAAGCAAACACAGATGTTTATGGTAAGATAAGAGCCTACTCTGTGTGTGTGTGTGTGTGTGTGCGCGTGCATGTTCTGGGGGGAAGGAGGGAAAGGGAGAAAGTGAGAGAGGGAGAGGGAGAGAGAGAGAGAAAGGGATATTGACTGTATACTGAAGCCAGGATATGAGAAATACTTCAAGAAAAACAATTTTTTAAGTAAATAAATTGAATCTTTCTCACCATGTGGATTGTTTCCTGTGCTACAGTATGAGTCTGAAAGAGAAAATACAGACTCGAACTTCTGGGAGTTCATTGATCCATGTCTTGGAACAAGCAATGATAAGTTGTTATGTGCAGGCACTTTGTGCTAAGTAATGGAGGCATAAAATTTAAAAAGTAATCTTCTCATTTGTGACATCATGGACGGACCTGGAGCACAATACGCTAAATGATACAAGTCAGACAGGGAAAGACAGGGACTAAATTATATCACTTATATGTGAAATATAAAAAAGTTAAACCTGTAAAAAGCAGAGAGTAAAATGTAGCTACCAAGGGATGGGGGAAGGGGTTAGAGATGATGGTGTTTAAGGGTATAAATATGTGCTGAGTAGTAAATAAGACATAGAAATGATGCACAGTATAACAGATGTAGTCAATAATACTGTTCTATAATTATGTAATATAATAAATGTAACTTTGGTACTCACACATTGATAATTATATAAGTATATAAATGTATGAGTGTATGGGCTGCGTGCCTTTAAGTTACACAATGTTACATGTCGAAAATATTCAATTAGAAAAATTGATATCATACCTTTCCTCCTAGAATTTATCACTTGGTTAGGAAAAAATGAAGTTAAGAAATCTGAGCCACTATAGCATTGGACAGAAATATAAACACCTATTAGAGCTCCTAATCCAGATTTTGACATCAGTGAAGATTTTAGAAGTGAATCCAAACCAAGTCCTAGGAGTTTGCCAGAGAAATGGGGAAATCCTGATTACTCTTTGCAGTTAAAGCTACACCAGTAACCATGTAATGGCAAGAAAGCAGGAAACATTTTAACATGACATGAAGACTCAGAATGTCTGTAGGTTCACTCGTGCTGGGGACACGGAAGAATGGCATAGGTGGGACTGCCAAGGTAGGAAGGGCACACATTCCAAATGACAGTGACATCGGCTTTTATCCAGAGAGTAATGAGGAGATACTGAAGGGTTTTACCTGTGAAATTGCATGGTCAGATAAACTATAGTATAAAGTCTAAAAATTACTCTGAGTAGCTACAGACATACACACACACCCTTTAAATACAATTTTAAAATAATTCTGGGAACACAAAGGTGGAAGGAAATGAAGATTTAGACAATTTGTGAAGTATTTATAGAAAATGAAACTTTTATTCTAATTCAAGTTTCGAAGTCTCGGCACTAGACCACGCTGCAGCCTACGCTTTGGGAACAACCTGGTCACGGGGCCCTCTGCTCACACCTTAGGTGCTTGATGTGGGTTTCCGTGCCGGATACTTTTCTATGTCCAAGGCAATTACAAAGTGAAATCTCATTTTTCTCTCCAGGTGCTTCCTCTCAACCTGCTGAGGAGTACACCAGTACTTTTTCTGTTCTCTGTAAGAATGTGGAAAAGTTGGATGCAGTACATCTGGAGATTATCTCCAACTATTAATAGTTTCCTTGGAATGAACTTTAAGTAGGTTTTTTGGGATTCCTCGCATGGGTCTTAATTTTATCCTTAGTAGCCACATATTTTTAGAAGTCTGAAATGTCTTCCACGTGTCAGTGTGCTGTGCATTTGAAGAGATGAAATGCCCCTTCTGGGTGTTTTCTTGTGGTTTCATAGACTCCATGACCCAGGTCCACCAGCTATTAGTCTTGAGACATGAAGGTTTCATTACAAGTGAAAAATTGATTGACAGAGATAGTCATTAGCATATAATATTATTCTTCTAACTTGTAAATTGTTGCTTATTCCTGTAATCCCCTGCCCTTCCTGGCTACTGTTCTCTGAATACCCTCTAATCTAGTACATGGTTCTCCTTCAGAAATCTCATTCCTTAGGCTGTCCATAGGATGTAATTTCAATAAGAAAAATACATTTTTCAACCAATATACTAATTGGAGGGTTATCTGTAAGAATAAATGTTCAGAAACAATTGTTCAGAGCAGTGAATTTGCTTAGGAGTTGATATTTTATGCATCGATGAAATATTCACAACCAATGACAACATAGATGAAGATCACATTGTTGTTGATTTGTTGAGATGATTGATTACTGAACCATTTTTAAAATCACCCTGATTTTTATAATACTATTTGTGTATTAAATTTGATATTAATTATGTGATGTCTGGGGCCAAGTACTCAGGTACTTGTCATCTCCCTTCATCTGAGTGTTGAAGTTCGTGTTGAAGTTCAATTAAGCCCTCTGTAGCTGGTCCTTGGCTTGGCTGATGCTCTTCTCTCCATGGCATGTGATACATTATTATAGAAAATAAGTCAGAGGATGGACACCATCAGAAATGAGGACACAAAAACGACCATAATTCCAGCTATACATGTTTATTATTAGATATGATACTGTTATTTTTATTCACTTGTCCAACAGAGGTCTAGTGAGCATTTACATGACACAACAATGAAACTTCATTGAACACTTAGTAGTCACTGTACCAGGCATTGGAGTGCCGTGGTGACCCAAGCAAGCCTAGTCTCTGAACTCACAGAGCTTATATTCTAATGGGTGAAATAAATAATATACAAATAAACAAGTAAAGTTATTTCAGCTTATACTGTGTATTATAAATGTGATAAAAATGAGAATTCATCATTTGGCTTATAATCTTTGAATACTTTCTTGTGCATAGCATTATATTTTTCTTTTATATAGAATTGCAATACACTCTATATACTGTTAAACTATCTTTTTATCTCCACCTACCAAAATATCATAAATGTCTTTTTAAAGAAAAAATAAGCTTCTACAGCATCTTATAATCAATCCATGGTCTATAATTACATTAAAGCACCACAATTACTCAAAAAATAGTCTTTTTGGAAATTCAAGCTATTTCTATTTTTCTTATTATCAGCAGCCTTTTGATAATCATTCTCAAAATTATATCTATACACACATCTTAATTATTGCATCATTATATTTTCCAAAAGAAAGCAAATAGTGACCTAAGTGATCCCTTCCTACAAATTGAAAAAAAAAATGTCTTCTGGAAAAATTGCGTTATTTCCCACCAGAAATATATAGAAATCCTCATATCTTGCCCACACTAGTATTTACCTTTTACTTTTAATTTTAATTTTTAAAAATTCTTTCTATCTTGTCTGACATTTCAAGCTATTATCCCTTCCTCACCCAGTCCACATGCTTCTTGTTCTCAGCCGGCTGCTGTCAGATGTCATTTGGACATCGGTCCAGCCAGACGCAACTGTGCTTCATAGTGTGGAGGACCCGGGATTCTGCCCTGCCCTTTGTCCTCATGAATGGAGCTTTCCTACCTGAAACATGAATTTTACCCTCCCACTACCCCCTCAGTTTCCCATTTGTCAACAGGTATCCTTGAACAAAAAGGGATGGAGGGGACAAAGGAGATTTTATTTAAAATTTTATTTAATATTTATAAAGAGATAAAGATATTGGTGCAAAAGGTTTTATTACTCAGAGCTTTAAATTTCATTAGTGTCTAAGTTTTTAAAAAGTTATTTTTTTCACGTTACAGCAGAGTTCTTTTACTTTTTTTCACTTTTACTTAACTTTAAAATTGATGTCTAGGATGACTGCCAATAATATTATATCATCCCATATGTTTTGCTTAATTACACTATTTCCTGAATTCATTTCTTGAAGTTAAAATTTTTCTCCACCTCATCATCAAAACATTATGAACACTCTCTGTCACATTGAAATTAGGAGATAAAACCTCTTTCAAAATTATATCTATTTAAAATGTTTCCAGAGTTTGGTTAGAGGGTGATAAATCATCCTAATCATTTAATCTATGTTATAAATCACAGGATATCAGAATCTTATGGTACATGGGATTGAGTTAATCTAACTAGCAAACCCAATAAATTCCTGGCAAGGTTTAGATGTTTTCTGGATTTTAAGTATCTTTTGAATTTACAGTATAATAAAGCTCAGGTTAGTTTTTTCTCAATATATTTGTGTTGATTCTATGTGTAGTGTATGTATCAATATATTAAAATATCTGCATCTTATTAATACTTGTATTATTTGGGACATTAGAATGCGTCATAACTCAAACTCATAACTCTAGGAACCTTATATTTCTTTTTTATTTTTACGTATTTGACAAACCATAAATGATCTTGAGGTCACTGGAATGTATTTGCATACAGAGTCTTAAAATTATGTGTTAAAAGGCAAGTGAAAGATTTACTAACAAAATTATGGGACACTTTTTTTCCTTTAATTTTTTGTATTGTTTTTTACTAAACTAAAGGATAAGCACCTAGTATCTAGAACCAAGCTATAATATGAAAAATAGGTGTCCAATTTTACTCATGTGTTTCTCCATTAAATAGTCTATACCTTCTCAAATATTTTGGCATAAGTCGGTACTTCTGCCTTTATAGAATTTATCTAATTCCTCCCTCTCACTATCCCTTATACATCCAAGCTCTTTCAATCTGAGTAATTAATAGAATCCTTCTGCAGGAATAATGATAGTTACAGAGCTATGAACAAATCTTTATTATAAATATAAAAATGGAAGGGTCATTATGTATGAGAGGAGCAGAAGTATTACATTTTGTTAGGAGTAAAGTGTATGATAAAGAGATTGGGGAAGGAATTTATAAAAGTGAGTGTGCTCAATGAAATCACTCAGAGATTTTAAAACGAAGGCCTTTGAAGTGTATTAATAACGAGAAAAAAATCAGAGCAGAATCAGGAACAATTCTTGTGCTTTAGGATGAGAAACTCCTACACGGACTTGGCTGTGCTTCGGGACAGCCATGTAGACCATGTGTGAACAAAGAGCTGCTTCCATCAGAACATGAGATAAGACCCTCATTCCTGGGCCCTAGCTAAGGTCAAGTGGACAAAATATCTGGGCATAGGTCCCCAAAATCCTCATTTTAATAAGAATATCAGAGAACTCTTAAGCAATTGAAAATTTCAAATTAATAGATTTGAATCTGATTTGTAGAAAACATAACCTGGGAATAATTAAGCACTTTCTTCAAGATTATACATCTATGTGACCTGCTGAGACTTCCAAACAGGTCTTTGATTCCCTGATCATCTGCTCTTCTATGATGCTAGGCTGGATGTATGTTCAGATTTTTTGGTTTTGATGTTGAATTCCAATTCTTTTTCTTTATGCCATCTAGTTAGAAAAGGTGATCTATGTGAAAGAACGTATCTGGTATGGGAACTAGTACCCAGCAGAGATGAGGAAGCTACCAGAAGAAACTTGAATGACTAAGCCATCCTCTGTGGCACGAAATGTTACAAAGTAGGGGCCGAGGGTTACTCTCAGAGTTCATGCTTGTAATTTCAAATAAGCAAGGCCAAACGATAATCACTAAATGTCTATGCAGAGGAAGGAGGGCTGTCTTGAAGTATAAGATATTTGAATTAAATAAAAGGATCCCTTGACGATATGGATGTTGACCTTGAAACATATCATTGAAGAAGAGTATGAGGTTGTTTTCTTTAAAAGAAATAGTAGATTTTATTCATGTCTACAATATCATTTTAGGTCTCAAAAAATACACCAAGTTTCTTAAGTCCAAGAGTTGGATAACTTGTAAAGGCTTAAGCTAATCATTGAGACCATCAAGATTGATGAGATTACAGATACAATATAAAATTGCATTTCCCAAAATCACAGTGCATACTCCTCCAACTTTGAGTAATAGTAAAACCCTTCTGAGAGCTTAGAAAGATTGCGAAAATCTAATACACCATGATTTCCCTCTGCATTCCCACTCTTCCCTTCTCTGTCTCTTCCTTCTCTGTGTCTCTTCTATTCTCCACCTGCTGTGTATTCCCTGGTTACAAAGTCAAGAGGGTGGGCCATAAATCACAAAGTTACCTTTTGAGTTGTTTGAGGTTAGCAGAATGGATAAAGGGGGTCACCTTGTGGGTTGGTCTAGCTGGTTATTGTATCTGAGAGTATCAAGAAGGACTGAACAGGAATCTAAAGTCAGCTCTTGACAAACTGTTTAGAAAAGCATCTGTGATGGAGAAATGCAAATATGTAAGTCTCAGAAGATTTATATCCTACTTTCCCAGCTCTTCAGCTCCTAGCCATCTCTAAGTTACTCATTTGTCCTTGCCCTTGCAGATAACTCTTATTAACTGAAGGTCAATGGCCTGCCTTGTTCCCTTAGGAAGAAAAGGTTATTCTGCCAGGAAGATTCATTATCTGTGTATAAACAAGAGCTGTGCTCTTCCTCTAGCAGAGCGGGAGGTGACTGAACACAGAAGACTTGGTTTTTAACATTTTTGTCTTCCAGGGTCTTTATGTCCTCAAAACTTCCACAAATCTGAAGCAATGGGGTGCTCAACCACCTCACTGTGGTCATTTCATGCATCGCATACATATTCCCAACCCTACCTATACAAGATTATTGATTTTTTTCATACTTCCTTTTTATCTCTTCTGTCTCTCCATCTTACCCAACCTTGACCCTTTTCCTGCTCTTTACGGTCTTGCCTTTTACAGAACAATGTAAAATACAAATTCACATTAGGTTGCTGATCCAGTCTTTTCTCCTTCCTCAGAGTCATGTGTGAATCTTGATCCTTCTGCGTTATAACTGTACTGAAATAACATGTAATTTCAGTTTCCTTTCAGTTTTCTTAGAGAATCCCTCATCAAATCCCATAAAGTCTCTTTTTCATGAAGCTTTGGTTTGGGGATGGAAGGCTGAGCCCTGAGCTCATGTAATTCCAATCCTTGTGACACAGAGTAGAATTCATCAACGGGCCATTGCATCCTGTCATATGAATCAGCACTTTTCACTTGGTTGTGATGTTACTCTTCGGGTCTTGTTTGTTACTTCTGGAGGGTCGAAATCAGTGTTCACATATTTTGAAATGAAATACTCTGCTATTCTTACCATTGCTGTCTTCTTTCACTCCAAAGAATTATTACATAGTTTTTATTTTCTTCCTGGATTTGATTCTGTCTGTTTGTTCATTCGAAAGAATAGCAACTCTGAAAGATTTGTGGTAGAACCACAGCAAAGTGTATTTTTAATGTGCCAACATTCACTTCAGTTTCCTCATTAACCTTCAATGTCTCTCAAAACATTCTGTTTTTCTAATATGGATATTTTAAAGCAAAATATTGTTGAATTCACCACCTCAATCTGAAATGATTTGTAATAAAATTAGTTCACGACAAGCATTATACATAAGACATTGTATGGAAGGTGCTAGAACACTGACTTTTTTTTTAAACTTAGGATTAGAGAAACTTTTTATTTTTAAGATTTTATTTATTTATTTTTAGAGAGAGGGGAAGGAGAAAGAGAGGGAGAGAAACATCAATGTATGGTTGCCTCTCATGTGGCCCCCACTGGGGACCTGGCCTGCAACCCAGGCATGTGCCCGGATTGAGAATCGACTGGGACCCTTTGGTTCCCAGCCCGCGCTCAATCCACTGAGCTACACCAGCGATGCTTAAACACTCACATTATTTATACAGTTTAAGTTTCCTTTTATCCTGGAAATATCCCCACCCCTACTGAACTAATTATGCATAGAAACTATGAGGGCTGCCATAGTCTGACGCTGGATTCCTCCTTCCCATTGCATTACTTTTTCTTTGTTTTAGCTCCCTAGCAAGTCTGCATGCTCTGCAAGGACTTTGTTCTCTGCTCTGACAGGCCTTCACACCTGCTTTTATTTTAATCAAGTGTCTTGTGGCTGTGGTGGGATACTTATTGACATTTGCTTTCCATTCCTCCTGTCTAAGTTCTTCAAGACAAAGACTAAATCTTGGTCCTCTGGCCTAGTCTAGTGCACGCAATCTCAGATATTTTTGGAGCACTGAGAAAATTGTTCAATATTAGAATTGTGTTAAAGACAAATAGCTTATTTCTATCTCCCAGTAGAACATGGTACATAGTAGGTCTTTGACCAATACCTCCTAAGGTCAATGACATAATCAGCGGGTCATCTGGTATACAATAGGTGCTTTCAAACATTAGCTGTTACTTTATATTCATGGATATGCCTCAGGTAGTTTAGATAGATTTTAGGTTGTGAGAATTGATTTTTTCAAGTTTCCTGTTCACAGGGAATCTAGCCTTAAAGAGATAAATAGAAGTTTAGAATATTACAAACAACTTGTGAGCTGCAGAATCAACAGATCAGATGTCTATTTTGGATTCAGTTAATTTAGTTTAACGCTCAAGATATAGCTGAATTCCTCGTTTTATTTAAAGTGACACACTTGATGCTTCTGTAACTGTCTCATACAGCTAAACACTGACAGAAGTGTGATGTCTAAATTAATGCCAGCCATACTAATCAAAGGTGATTTGCTTTACTGTTTAAGCAGAGATTATTCATGGCAAGAGCTGATGTGTTTTGATTTTCAACATGTCAGCTATAAGATCAGAGTGGATATTTTAGCCTTGTGATAACTCCCTATAAATAGAGGCATAAACTATAAATGCTTGTTGATGCAATTATAAATTGCCATTTGGTATCCTTTGATTCTAGCAAAATATAATGACCCTAAGTCAGAACATTGCGCTCCGGATGACCTTTATCTCAAAAACTCTATAAACCATCCATTCTTGGTGCAAATATTCTTTTTCTCTTTTTTCTCTCATCCTATTGTAAAAAACAAAACAAAAGAACAAAAATATCCCTCACCTGCATGTTTGAAGATCAATCCTTTCTAACTGTGTATCTGTCCCAGCCACACATAACGAGGTTCTGCGGTGATGCTAAGAAGGGAGCATGAGTGAACCAGAGAGCCTAACAGTGTAATTCAACCGGAGAGGTTTTCTGAGGTGACACTCCGGAAGTCTTTATTTATGGTATTAGCAAGTAAAGAAGAGAGGTGATTATTACCATTTTGGGCCTAGGGTAAGATATTACTCCACCTGGATTAAAGTCCCATCTCTGTTGCTAACAAGGTAAAAGCTTGGAGAAGTGAGTTCACCTCTTAGTTTCCACATATTTAAAATGGAAAAACAGGTATAAAAAATGTGGTTTTGCCTGGCTGGTGTAGCTCAGTGGATTGAGCACGGGCTGTGAACCAAGGGGTCATTGGTTCGATTCCCAGTCAGGGCACATGCCTGGGTTGCAGGCCAGGTCCCCAGTGGGGGCCATGTGAGAGGGAACCATACATTGCTGTTTCTCTCCCTCTCTTTCTCCTTCCCTTCCTCCCTCTTTGAAAATAAGTAAATAAAATCTTTTAAGAAATCAATTATAAAACAGTTTTTAAATGTGTTTTTTTCTTTTTTCGAGGCATACATGAAATAATTTATATGTTTTTAGTACGTGAGAAAAGAAAAAACATATTCCCCCTACTATTCCTTCATGAGTTCTTAATGACTAAACCACACCCATATTCAAAGCAAACTAGAGCCACGCAGAGGTGGGGTGCAGTGTGGGAACCACGGTGCCCGGTTCTGCTCTCGGTGCCGTGAAGGGCTTTTCCTCTGAGCCGGAAAATGTCTCCATCTCTTTGCTTGTTGGTGGCCACGGCAACTTCTTTCATGTTTAAAGTGCCTGCTGGGATCTCTGTTGCAGCTCCCTTTTCAAAATCCTCCCGCAGCTCTGAATTCTCCCCTGGACACCTTCGGCTTACTAAATAATAAATGGCCCATTATTTTTTCTCCTTTTATTCACACCCAGAAGTTAGTACTCAAAGTATATCTCAAGGAAAAGGAAAAAACAAAAACAAAGCACTGCAGCTCTTCACTCTCATAAGCTAAGGAACTGAAGAACAGTGCTAGAATGAATGTCAAACAAGTGTACACATGAATAGCAATACAAAATAAACATGTGGAATAACTCTTGGTCCTTCAGGAAATGGGGAGAGGCTGAAATCTGTACCCTGCAGTACCTCGTCCTTTGACTTCGGGCCATGTCTGAGTGCAGACAGAATTGACCCGAAGCCAAACACACAAATGAGACTCAGTGGCACAGGTAACAGTCTCAAGCTGACTCAAGGTGCGCCCTAAATTCATGCGGGCAATTTGCAGATTCAGGTTGCCTCCCATCTCGCACAGTTAACAACAGCATTTAGTATGCTAATCATGTTATGTTAATGGTATGTTAATGCAGGTATTGGAATTTGGTACCTGGGCATTTCTTGACTGATTCCTTATACACAGGGATATTATAGCACTTAAACCATAAAATTGCCAGCAATGGTCTCAGACTCCAGGTGAATTCTTTCCTCCACAAGGCATTTAACCTCTCCTGTGATTCTGTATGAAAGCTTGGGGGTTTGGGAAGGATGGGCAGGAAGAGGGTCTTTGAAGTTTTCTTCCCTCTAAGCACAACCTGAACGTCCACCTTCTAGGCCCAGGTAATAGCTTTTGCAGCTGGCCCCATCAGCCCATAACACTTTTATAGTGTACTTATAGGTGCCATGAGCTCAATAAAACCAGGGCAATTGAACTTGACATAACTTCTTCTTTCAAAGAGGTATCACATTTTGAAAAGCCCCGAGGAACTACCCATGAATCAAGAAACAAGGAGTCTGATAAGACATCTTACCTGAGCCTCCTTTCACCTACTTCTGTAGATGAGAACGTGTCTAACTGGGAGAAACAGTCTCTCTTTAAATGAAGGTTAAGTAAGCCTGCAACAGTCAGGTAGAATCAGATCATTTGTAGGCCACTTCTGTCAATGCATTATTTTACTATATATAAAATTAGATCAAGGGTTGAGGAGGTTTATTAGGGGATAAAAAATGCCTTTATGGGCTACCATATTTCATCCTTGAATCAATCATGCTGTAATGAGCACCAAGTGCAGGAGGTAAAGTGAGATGGAATGTTTGAGGCAAAAGGAAATCTCGATGGAAATTAGCCGGGCCTCCGAAGAGCCTTCAGAAAAACAAAACGCTGCCAACAGCAAGCCAGTCCCACTGAAGATGTGAAGGTCAGCAATCAACAAGGACGACAAACACAGATCTTATACCAACCATTAACAAAGTTACTTTGAAAAAAGAGAGAATGTATTCAGTCGCCTTGAACTACTGTAGTTCCTCCCAATAAAAACCTCTCCTAATTTGCACCCCTGTACCTTTTTCTGACACATACATTATCCCTGTGACCCAAATATGATCATAGCCTGGGGAAAACTTTCACCTTCATGGACATAAATGACCCTAAGTTTGCTTTCATATCTGCAACCATCACTGCAACTGGCCCCTTTCCCCCAAATAAAGGAGTAAATAAGGAGTTACAAATTGAAACAACGTAAGGGAAAAAAATTAATGAATCATTTTCAAACAATTAAGTCTGTCTTTTAAAGAGTTCATCATGGGTGCTGTGGGTACAGAGTGAAAGGAACACATGAGTGTGTCTAACCTTAGGTCACTGTTTTTTAATTCCTGCCAAGAAAGTGCCAGAAGGAAGTGACAAATGTCACAGAAAAACCGTGGGTATCTGAATCTAATTCTTTCTCTTTTAATGAGTAACCTTATTAGGAAGTTGGGATATTTTATTAGAAGAAATGACTCATTCAAATCCACACCAGAAATTTCTGTCATTTAAGTATTATTAGATGTTTTTATTGCATATGGATTACACATATATAAACTAATATAAAATAAAAGTGGGGGAAGCTGGGAGAGATAGTAAGAATGAAAAGAGGCAAATTTTATGTGCTTTTACTTCTCAAACTCTATTTAATATAATTTTGAAACAAAGAGTATACAAATAATGATATCCAAGATACTCAGATATTGCTGGGTAATAAAGTGCATTTTTCTTAATTGAAAATTGAATATGTAAGTCACTAGACACAGATATATAGACGAGTTTAATTAACCCAGATGGAACTTAAGGGCTTTCAAAAACAAATAACCCAAGGAAGCAACGTACATTAGAATTATATATGTGGGTTTTTCAATTGAAAGTGTAACTGGTAAGGCACTGAGGGTAAAAAAAAAAAAAAACCTTTGGTATTACCACATATTTTTTATTACATTCATATAATATTTTTTATTTCAAAAGGCCTAAAGTGTTATATTAAGACTTTGCAACATCTGATGTAATAAAAATAAAAGTGATGAAAACTGGGAGAGAATGAGATGAAAAAAAAAAAAGAAATGAAAGAAAGGATAATAGTATCAAATAATTGCTAATTCAGATTTTCTTTTGAGTGCCTATCATACTTTGCAGCCTACGAGAAGTACTAGCAAGAAAGAAAATAAGTAATTTTATTGTCCTATCATTTAACTTTTACAATGCTTCTATATGGTGGGTATTCTTGTTTCTATATGATAATAAGAGTCAGCTCTGTGAGGATCAATGCCTTTGAAACAGAGTCCTATGAGGGAAAAGCTGTAATTTTAGGAGGTGAAGTGAAAGTGCACTGAAAGCATTGGGAAGAAATAAACCACCAGAGGTAAGTAGATAGGTACTGACAGAACTACTTCAAACCACAGAGACTAAACCTGTCAAAATCCTAGCAGGAGTTTGACAACAAATATGGTCAACAAAACACTGTTTTACAGACCAGAAATGGTAAATGTATATCCCAAACTTTAAGAAAGAAGATGACAAGGAGAACAGGAACTATAGGACTATTGATCTTATTTCCTACTCAAGTAAAGTAATGAAACAAATGCTTCTACCTTACTTGTAACAAAAAATGCCAGATGTTCAAGCTGGATACGGAAAAGGGAGAGGCACTCAAGATCTAATTGCGAGCATCCGTGGGATACTGGAGAGCTCCAAAGAATTTCAGGTTAGTCTCTGTTTTATAGACTCCAGGGAACATTTGACACTGTCTGTTGTAAGAAGCTATGCGTTATTCTGAGAGAAATGGGTTTTCCTCAGCATTTGATTGTCCTGACAGGTAATTTTAACCTGTGCTGTGGCAGGAAGCCAATGTCGGGACAGAATGTGGAGACGCAGAATTGTTTCCTAAGGTAAACGTGTCAGACAGGGGTGCATTTTATCTCCCTATTTCTTTAATCTGTATAGAGAACACATACAAAAAAATGGCCTAAATTCAGAGGAAGGAGGAGTGAAAATGGGTGGAAGAAATATCCATAACTTTAGATATGCAGGTGACATTATCTTGCTCACAGAGAGTAGCAATGATTTGAAATGACTTCTGATAAAAGTAAAAGAAGAAAGTGCCAACACAGGACTACATTTGAACACCTGAAAGATAAGAGTCACGACTACAGGAGATATACACAACTTTAACATAGACAATGAAGACACTGACCATTAAATATTTTGTTTACATTAATTCAGTCATCAATTCAAATGAAGACCGCAGTTGAGAAATCAATAGAAGTCGAAGCTCAGAGGACAACAATGGAAGAATTAGGAAAGCTTATGAAGAGCAAAGACGTGTCATTAAGGACCAAAGCTAAGACCATCCCCACCCTCATTTCCTAATTACTATGTATGGATGTGAAAGTTGGACAATGAAGAAGGCTCATAGGAAAACACTTGATTCATATTAGATATGGTGTTGGAGGAGAGCTCTGTGGATACCCTGGACCACCAGAAAAGTGAACAAGGAGGTCCTATAGCAAATTAAACCTGAAAAATCACGAGGCAAAAATGACAAAATTGAAGCCATCTTACTTTGAGCACATCATGAGAATGCAGGGATCTTTGGGAAAAACAGCAATGATGGAAAAATAGAAGCCAGCAGGGGGAAAAAAGAAGAACAAAAAGCCCTGGCTTGTATAGCTCAGTGGATTGAGTGCGGGCTGCGAACCAAAGTGTCGTCAGTTCGATTCCCAGTCAGGGCACATGCCTGGGTTGCAGACCAGGTCCCCAGTAAGGGGGCGCATGAAAGGCAACCACACATTGATATTTCTCTCCTTCTCTTCCTACCTCCCTTTCCCTCTCTCCCTCCCTCCTTTCCCCTCGCTCTATAAATAAATAAATAAATAAATAAATAAATAAATAAATAAAATCTTAAAAAATAAAATACATTTTCAAATAAAAAAAAAAAGAAGAACAAATATGAGATGGTTTGATTATATTAAAAAAGCCATAGGCAGAAGTTGACAGGAGCTGAGCAGGGCAATTGAGGACAAGACATTGTGATTGTCATTCATTCATGGGGTCGCCAAGAATCAGAGCCAACTCAAAGCACCTAACGCACATTGCATCAAATGAAATCAGCCAAAGTCAGATGGCTGCTCAATGGAAGTGCTAGACTCTGACACAAATCAGTCTGATTCTCAAGCTCAAGAAGTTTCAATTACATTCTCGCTCTGACTGGATTTTTCAAGAGATTGTCAAATGCTAGATCTCAATGTCGAGAACATCTTAGGGGATATTTGGATATCCTTTCTTACTTCCACTTGACATAACTCACTTGTGTAGTTTTTCAATTTTCTAAATTTCCCCGAATCTTAATCCCTTTGACATATGTTCAGAATGGCTTGAGTTAGATAGGTAGAACCTGAAAATTCTAATGGAAACTCCCTCAACAGAAAAAAAAAAAAAAGTTTTCTCTATTTTAATCAGTGTTTGGTAATTAATGAAGTTCTCCTCAAGATGCCTTGATTTTTTCCCAAGTAAAATAATGAATCACTGTTCCCTTAAACTGCCATCTCAGAGTCAGAAGGAAAACGTTTCAGGCATCAACATGAAATGACAAGAATACACACCTATTGCCGATATGAGCACATATTAGAAACCCGTGTCTGTGGAAAACTACCCCTGCCTCTGAGAATAACTTTGAGCATAGCTCTGAAAGCATTTATGCTGAGGTATTGTTGGACAGATGCTATGATTAATCTATAGTGTGCTACCAGTTTTGGGAAATACACCTAATTAACACATAAAACTATACAAATACTCAAAAGAATGTGGTGATAGTTTTTTTTTTTTTTTTTTAATTCTATTAACTTTGGGGGATTTGTCACTTGTGGCTTACTTTTGCCTTGGGAATTTCCAGAATTTATTAAAAGGTTCCCAGTGGAAATCTAGTAGGTAATAAATTACTCAAAGAGTCATACTGTTTATAGAAAAATATAATAAACCTGTCAGGAGTGGATTTCTAATTTGATTAAAACAATCCCTTGCGACAAAGGAAACAGAAAATGAGGAATGTTGAGAATATACTAATTGAAATGGTCTGACTCTAGAGAGATCAAAATGTGAGAGCTGAAAGAAAAGATCAAGCACTGGAAGTCTATTTCTTCGATGGTTTGGAGTTCATCCAATTTGAGGACACTCTTAGTATTTCTACCAGATGGTATCCTGATCGAAGAGCACACTGAGAATAATCTGACCTTTGAACCCGCCAGACATGAGTTTGAATACTGGCTCTGCTCTACTATTTCTTTCTTTTTTTGTTAATTATATGTTTTTCCATTACCATTTAATCCTCTTATACCTCCCCCCTGCCTTTAGAGAGGTGAAGGGAGGGAGAAAGAGAGGGAAATATCAATGTGTGGTTTATTCTTGTGTGCCTCCTACTGGGGACCTGGCCAGTAACTCAGGCATGTGCCCTAGGCTGGGAATCGAACCTGTGACCCTTTGGTTCTCAGGCCGGCACTCAATCCATTGAGCCACATCAGCTAGGGCTCATTGTGGTTTTAATTTGCATTTCTCTGATGATTAGTGATGTTGAGCATTTTTTCACTTGTCTATTGGCCATCTGTATGACTTCTTTGGAGAAGTGTCTATTCAGGTCTTTTGCTCATTTTTTAATTGGGTCATTTATTCTTTTGATGTTCAGTTTTTTAAGTTTTTTATACATTTTGGATATTAACCCTTTATCAGACATATTGACACATATGTCCTCCCATTCTGTGAGTTGTCTTTTTGTTTTGTAGATATTTCCCATTGCTGTGCAAAAACTTTTTAATTTGATGTAGTCTCATTTGTTCATTTATTTTCTTTTGTTTCCCTAGCCTGAGGACATATATCATATAAAATATCACTACGAGCTATGTCCGAGATTTTGCTGCCAATATTTTCTTCTAGGATTTTTATGGTTTTGGGTCTAAAATTTAAGTCCTTAATCCCATTTTGATTTTTTTTTCTTGTGTGTGGTGTAAGAGGTGGTATAGTTTCATTTTTATGCGTGTGTCTGTCCAATTTCCCCAACACCCTTCATTGAATAGATTATCTTTAGCCCATTGTATGTGCTTGTTTCCTCTGTCAAATATTAATTGATTATAAAGGTGTGGATTTATTTTTTGACTTTCTGTTCTGTTCCATTAATCTATGTGTCTGTTCTTGTGCCAGTGCCATGTTGTTTTGATTACTGTGGCCATATAGTATAGTTTGATATTAGGTAGTGTGATTCCTCCAACCTTGTTTTCTTTCTCAGGATCATTGTTGTTATGCAAGGCCTTTTTTGGTCCATATAAATTTTTGAAATATTTGTTCTGGTTCTGTGACATATGCCATTGAAATCTTGATAGGAATTGTGTTGAATCTATAGATTGCTTTGGGTAGTGCGGACATTTTAATGTTGTTAATTCTTTCTATTCGTAAACATTGTATGTGCTTCCAGTTATTTGTATCTTCTTCAATTTCTTTCTTCGGTGTCATAATTTTCTGAGTATAGGTCTTTTATGTCCTTAGTTAGGTTTATTCTTAGGTATTTTATTCTTTTTGTACCAATTGTGAATGGGATTATTTTCTTAATTTCCCTTTCTATTAGTTCATTATTGGCATATGAAAATGCAACTGATTTCTGGATATGTATTTTTTTTTATCCTGCTGCTTTGCTGAATTCATTTATCAGTTCAAGTGTTTCTTGGTGGAATATCTGGGATTCTTTACATACAGTATCATGCTATCTGCAAATAATGGCAGTTTTACTACTTCCTGTCTGATTTGGATGCCTTTTATTTCTTCTTCTTGTCTGATTGCTGTGGCTAGGACTTCTAATACTATGTTGAATAAGAGAGATGAAAGAGGACATCCCTGTCTTGGTCCTGATCTTAGGAGGAAGGCTTATAGTTTTGCTCATTGAGTATGATGCTGGCAGTGGGTTTGTCATATATGGCCTTTATCATCTTTAGGTATGTTCCCTCAATTACCACTTTGCTGAGAGTTTTTATCATAAATGGGTGTTGGATTTTATCAAATGCTTTTCTGCATCTATAGACATGATCATGTGATTTTTATCCTTCATATCATTTTTCTCTATTTCACCTGTCTAAATTCATTTCTTAAGTTATATAGTAAGGATAATAATAGTACCTACATCATAGAGCAAGATAGGAGCAGGTATAATTTATAGTGTTTACCAATAATTTTTAGCTATAAGTATATATAATATTTTTAAGCAAGATTTCAATGCACTTCCTCCCTTAGCCTAATTTTGATCCTAAAATTTCATGTGTCCATAACCATCATCTCTACATTCCCATCCCCACTAGAGAGTGGAGATATTCCTAGGAGATTCCATTGTCATATAACAATTCTAAGAACACACAGTAGCTGAGATCCACTTTGTCCAAATGCTATGGTGGTTCATCTGGAGGCTTTAGTAATTTGTTTTCTAAAATTGTAGCATAAGAATCAGGAGCTGGCTATTGCATAATGAGTGATTTCTAAACATATATTTTTCAAGCCAGTGGTACTTTCATCCAGTATCCCAATGCCAAATGGCTAAATTTCTGCAGAGCAACTGGATTCAATATTATACTTGGCCAGTGATATAACGGTAGCATCAGCATCGAGAGAGCTGTCAGTGGCATAGAGATGGCTTTGTTATCAGCAAATAAGGACAGATTCAAGTTTCCAAGCTCAGAGACAACTCCCTTTTCCATATGCAGCATATTTCTATGAGCTCTATATGCACAAGTTATGCCCCAACGACTGAAATTTGCTTACTTTCTGTATCTGCTCTCATGAAATACTTGTTATGACATGAAATTATGCAGCCAATTTTTAAAACTAAAGACAATATTTATTTGACAGTGATAAGAAACGTTAAAGTTGATAGCAGATTTCAACATGCTAAATCTCTCTATACTTGTTTTAAATACACCAATGCACTAAATTTTACCTGGCTGCAGTTTTTCTACAGCAGAATTATGAAATATAATTTAAAGACAGACCCAATTGGCTAATGGCAAATTTATGGTTATATTTGCCAAATCAATTATCAGCTTCAGATTGTCCTCATTGTTTCTTTCTACTCTCTTAATTTATTTTTCCATTTTAAAATCAGCTTCAACTATCCCAGCACATTACTAAGTGGTTAATGCTTTCCCCAGCAGAGATTAATTCTTCTCTCAAATCAAATTAATCCATTGATTCAGCCTAGTGGATGCTCATTCTTTTAACCATGGGATGAAATGTGTATTGTACAATCATCCATAGCCATGAGATACTTAGACAATGCTTAAATGGTTGTCAGGGAAACAAAATGAATATTCAATCTGCTGCAATATTGAGCTATGTGCGCGCGCACACATACAATAGCTTTCAATCAGTTTGTAAAATGCGTGTCAGGTAAAGAGCAGATCTATTTTTCTCTTTAAGGGTGTTACTAATTATGTGTGTGGGTATAAGTGTGTGCATGTGTGTATATGTATGTAAATACAGACTTTATTTGCATTAAATTCTCAGCATGCTTCTGTTCACAGTGATAATATTTTGTTTTATGGTATTTTTTACTGTAGAGCCCATTGATTCCAATAAATATTCCATGATGTATATAGCAGATATAATTACTAAAATACATTTATTCTGATGTAATCTCAGCAGTGAAATTTACAGATTAAAAGAGACAGGAAGTGTGGCAGATACTTAACATGTTTTAATCATCCCAAAAGGCAACAGCCCCATGGTGTAGGTACTATTATCTCTGTTTACATATAGGAATACTAACCATAGAATTAAAGCAACTTGTCTATGGGCACACATGTATTAATTATACCCATGAATTAAGAGCCAAAAATGCAAAAATTAACTTCTGTGCCCAGTTCTTTCTCTGACTGACATCTTCAACTACTATGCTATATCCCTATCCCGCAATCTGGCTTCCCTGCTCTTTTTCTTTTTTCTAGATATTCACCAGTATCTCCTTCAAATAAGATAAGGATTTAACAACACATTTCTGAAAAACAGACCAGGAGCAAAGTATCCTATAGATTTGAAACATCCACATTGTGCTAAAACCACTACAAATGCCCTGCCTGACTACTATATAGAATTGAATCTTTGGATTCTAGTTTTCTTTGTCAACAATGCTGGTTTCACTGCTTGTTTGTTGTTGTTTGTTTGTTTGTTTGTTTTGGAAAACTCCCTCTCTCCCAAGTTTTATTGAAGCATAGCCTCTTTTTCAAAGATTATTCTAACTTGCTGAGAAAAATAGCTTATTTTCCCCTTATATGACCCCTGTATCCTGCACATGGCTTCACTGAAATGTGGTTTCACACTTATTTTCCTTTGAGTCTGTACATTTTGAGGATAATGAAAGGACATTTTTAAATTTGCATATCATAGTGGTTCTCAAGCTTCAACATGCCTTGTAGTTACGTGGGACTCTTAAACATACAGATCTCTGAGTCCTGCCCCGCAAAGATTCTGACCCACGGCTGTGTATTTCTGAGAAGTTCAGAGTTGATGTTGATTGATTCTGCTGGCCTAGACCACAATTTTAGAACCACCATGTATCAGCTGACACATTAAAAAAATGTTAAAGGAACACTTTCTTCTAGACTGCCCTTTATTCCGGAGAACAAATTGCTAATAAATTTTCAGTGTGAAGAGTGATAAACTAGTAACTACCAGGTTTTGTCTTCCCCTCCAATCTTCCAAACCAGTCATTTCCAACCAAAATTGGAAAGTTGAAAGGCAGACTTTTAGCTTTGAAAGAAAACAGAAACTTCAGATTCCTACGCCTTTTGCTCTGAATCATTAGGTATTTTGGTAGTTTGTCAAAAATACAAAACTAATGTGTTTGCATTATTTCAATGGGGTACATATCACACAATAGAAATTAGACTTGAATTTTAAACATTTTATAAAAGCCATTAGGTTTAAAATAGTTCTCTGGCCTACATGAAATCAAGTTACTAGGTGTTCTTCAACAAAATAACGTCACAGTTTGTATAATAATTGGATTGGCATGTTGGATTTACATGACCAGAATGACTTGTTGGGTTTCCCCAATAGCACGTTGCGCCCCTCAGACTTTGTTTTAGGGTTTCCTACAACTTCTACAGCCACCTCTCTGTGTCTTTGAGGTTCCACAGTTTTTCATATTTATCTTCTCACTTGTTAAAATTGGTTTTTAGGGAAGGTTCTCATGTTAGCCATTTTCACATTACTCTGACTTGAAGACACTTTACTTTCCTTGAGATCTGAAGTTTAATTTCTCATCTATAATAGTTGAATAATGGCTTTCCTACCTGTTAACTATCTGGCAGTAAAGAGATAGCAATCACACATGCACATACACACAAATATATTTTATTTCTAACTCTATTTATGAATCCAAATTCCATATCAGACTGTCCTTGAATTCTGAAAAAGTAACTGTGACAAAGAGGATTTATAATTAGTTACTACAGCATAAACATGGTTTGTATATCTGCTTGTTCTGTGTCCTCTCACAATTAAGGAGTATTATCAGACTCATTAACTCCAAATTGGAAGGGACATTTTTGGCTGCCTAAGATCTAAAGCTCAATATTTCCAGGTGTCCTGCATCCATCCATTTCCTGGTGTATGATCTGCGTTGATATGCTTCACCATTGGTTGTCTAGAGTTAAAGTCGGAATCCCTACTGAGTGAATCCAGAGTATAATGCTCAAAAACCTAACTGGCCCTCAGTAGCAAAAACTCCTTTTATTGCTATTTAGTGAGTTTATTATGTGTCATAGAAATTCTAAACCACTACATCAGGTTTTCTTAACTTTGCATAGCGGTCAAATTTCTCAGTCTCAGGGCATTCTACACTGATCACCTGTTGTTTTGGGGCTCTGTTCTCTGTATTGTGGGGTGTTTGGTAGCATCACTGGCCTCTCCCCACTACATGCCAGTAGCAGGCTGTGACAGTAACAGTGGCCGTCACGTTTCCCAATTTGTTTCCCAATTGCAACAACTACAAATGTTTCCAAATAGTGATGATTTTGCCCTGAGAGGACAAAATTGCCCTGGTTGAGAACTACCATATTAAAGAATAGTGTGCCATCTTGTTTCCTTTTTTCTTAGAAAGCTTCCAGATTCTTTTTACAATGTATCTATTTCTACCCCCCTGGGAACCCTTAGGATACGCATATCAGAATTTCTCCCAGAAATTCTATAAGATTCCAATTTATAAGCTATTGCAATACAAAAAATGACAGCAGTTAGATTTATATCACCAAAATAAGAACAACGACTCTGAAAATAATCAAACTTAGTATACCTCCTTATTCCCCATCCTCCCCAAAGTGTAACAAAATTTAATCTGATGATTCAGTTTAAGAGAAAAAATCATGTGTATGGTCCACAGAGAAATGAACACCAACGTTAAGAAACAAGAAAGTAACCCAAAGATATGTGGGGAAAGTATTGTTGATGGAATAACTTAATCAATGATTCAGGAAGTGCCTATAATAGTGATCCACACTGGATAACACACCGGTATCACCCTTATCTAATCATGAGCTACAGCTTTTCAACTCTGTAGTTGGTGACCTAAGAGACACCCGACAAGAGTTGGAGCCTCTGGAGAGCAACCGCTGTGGGCCATTCGACTCTGCTCAGAATTCTCAAATGAAGGCTGTGTCACCGGCCTCAAAGGCCTTCAACTCAAGCCCAAAGCCATGATTTGAACAACCTCTTCTTTCCTTTCTTGTGTCTTTTCATTGGCTTTTATTCTCTTTGGCTTCTCTCATACTACTTCATTTATGTAACACACAAATGCTGAGGGCTTGTAGATGTTATTTGGAAAATAAGATCTGCTAATAATTGTAATTGAACCATACTCAGCCAGTGGTCATAGTACTTACATTTTAAGAGGAAAATCATGAGCAAATCAACATGATATATATGAGCTGGGAACACTGATCTTTTTAAGCATGTTTTTGTCCTGTTCCTCAGGAAATCTCCTCATTTTCTCCTATGGGTCCTTCTTTAACTACACTTTTAGGCCAACTAGCCTAAAGACGCAGACCGTTGTGCAGGTAAAAGATACATTACATTGAACTTTCCTCCACCACCCCAAATACACACACAAATGCACACACAGATGGAAATGCTCATACTGTCCTGGTTTTTGTCTCTGGGTGCCAAGGAACACTTGCAAACTCTCCAGCTCACTTCAAAGTTAGTAACTTCATCAGTCCCTACATGCAAAGCAATGAGCTGCAGCATCTGGTTGCAAAGCTTTTTAATCTTTCTGGGAGTTTATTGGTTCAAACCCACGACTAACAATTGCATAAAAATATGGCAAAACCAGATGTGTTTAAACTCCTGTAGTTTTTTGAAGCTGGAGTACATTTCTCACCAGTTTCTCAAGTTTTCTCATGCTCCAAAGAAATTCAAACAGATTTCTTCTCTCCCCTGCTGTATTCTTTACTGTGTTTCCATATATAGGCACCAGAGAATCAGATCTATAAGATATGTACTAAGTTTCTTGACCTGGAAAACTTCTGAAAAGTTACAGTGCTTGAGGTTGTTGACTACAGCTCCATTTCAGCCTAGAAAAGGCTCACAGGGGGAGTTATGGGGAGATACTGTATTATTTTAATCTTGATTTTTTTAATCTTTCAAAACATGACTCTAAAGATAAGGCATATTTGTGAAAATAGATATGAGGAGTAAAAATGAGAACACATACCTTTAATTATCCTTTTTATAATACCAATAATTGTTTCATATCTCTCTTTTCTACACAAGAGCATTTGTTGATAATAATAGCAGTTATATTTTTCAAACTTCCTGGACCATCTTAAAAACATTAAATAAATTAAATCATTCAACTGTAATGGCATACAGATAATTACTTGTATTCTTCCCATTTTAAAGGTGCCTGAGGCACCTAGAGATTAACCGACTTGACTAAAATGTTCATAGCTAGGAAGTGAAGACCAAAATTTGAAACCAGTATCCCTAGCTATTGAGATTATTCATTTAACTCCCTGCTTTTCTGCCCATCTACTCCAAATAGCTCGTCAGTTTGGTGAGGTCAGGAACTGTCTGTCGCTATGGATACATGTAGATCTGTCTATCTACGTGCTGTTATGCTTGGCCAAGTGACAAATCAAAATTCTTCCATACACTTCTCCGAATCACTGGGTGTCACAATTAAACATTTTGTTTTAAAATATTAAACTTCATGAGAAGTCATTGCACATCTCCAGGCTTGACTTTTCATACCACCTGCCTCTAGTCCGCTTGTATGCTGCAGGAAGCCAACATGAGTGCATGTTATGAATGCAGAGTTGGTACATTGTATAAGGAAAAGATGAAGTTGTGAGGCTAACTTGGTAGGATATATTTATTTCATTCAAATGCCGTGCAGTGTCAGGGACGGTTGTCTATTTGTACTTTGTCATTTTTCCTCCCTAGCTTTTAAAGAAAATGTTCATTTTCCACCTTGGTTAGATTGCCAAAATAACTAAGACCTTACCTATTTGGAGTGTGCTACTTCTATTTCATTTATAGAGAGTATTTTATTGTAATTACTGCTGTGGAGGGAGAGATATTGGAATCTGTTTTCCAGTGTTATTTTCCCTCCTCTAAGATGGCATGTTGGTAATAAACTAAAAATTGTGTCACCATGTATAACTATGGAGCCTTAAAGTTAATATTTAATAACTCAGTCAGCTATATGGCTTAGGAACCAATCTGTGACCTGGTTCTATTACCAGAAAATTCTATTTCACTAGAAAGTACCTTAAGAATCTCAGGAAAGCCATACAGATAATTCCTATAATTTTTCAAAAGTTAACATATAAAGAATATAGAGAGTTTACACATAGTTGATCGGCTGCTGTGTGACTTTCAACCTGCCAGCCCAGCTTCCTTGAGGAAATTGAAGAAGCGATCTCAAAGTTTTGGGGGCTTTATTTTTCCCCATCATTAAACTTCAAAGGATGTTAACAGTCATTACCTGATGATAAATGAGGCACTTAGAAAGGTAAATATTGGCCCCTGACTAATAACACAGTTGCATTTTTTATAGAATGCAGAGAAATCTTGGAGAGATTTAACAGATTTCCGTCCCCCTTTCTGATTTTTTTTTTTTTTTTGACTGCTAGGGTTGCTGGGTATGAAATGAACTCATGACAAGAGGCTGCCTGGAGTTTCAGAATGAAACATAATAAGAATGTAAAAGCACCTGGTAAAAATTCTTAAGCCTTTACGCTTCCAGAATCTTTGTTTTTGTTAACATCCCCTTTGTTTTCCTGGCACGTATTAGGTATTTAAAATATTATCGATGTTAAATGTTTTTATGATCTGAATTGTGGGGAGAAATTGAGGTAAAAAAGAACCAAATTGTGAGTCCCAGCAAACAGTATGCCATTTTAGCACAGGAACTGTAACTATTTTCACCCTCTGTGTCTCTGTAGAGGCTCACGTACGGCACAGCAGAACACTAGCAAGTGAATATTGAATGAACAAATAAGACGGGGGCTACCCAGGGGAGTCAGGAAAGGCATAAGAATAACCACCACCACAAACATTTATTTAGTACCTTTTGTGTATATTAGGCATTTTTTATTCACCATCACAAGATGGTAGTGTGATTCTCCTTCCCACCAGCCAAAAGTAAGATTTGTTCTTGGTTTACCTCCTCACCAGGGCTTGCCACTGTGAAACTTTTTAACTTGTGGCAATCTTATGAAAGGATAAATATATCCTCTTGGTTTTTTATGTATTATGCTGAATGGTAATGATTATAATTTCTTTTTTGCTTTTAATTAATTAAATTTATAAGGGCGACATTGGCTAATCAGATTATACAGGTTTCCAGTGCATGGCAGTATTTTGTGTTTTCTTATTTCTGAGCAGTATTCCTATGTATATGTGTATCACACTTTATCCAGTTATGTATTGAAGGACTCTTTGGTTGTTCCCATGTCTTGGCCATTGTGAGTAATGCAGCAATGATCATAGAGGAAATGAGTTTATACAGCTCAACACCAAGTAAACCCAATCCAGTTTTATTTTTTGAAAAAATTTTATTTATTTATTTTAGAGAGGGGAAGGGAGGGAGAAAGAGAGGGAAAGAAACATCAATGTGTGGTTGCCTCTCACACACCCCCATGCTGGGGGATCTGGCCTGCAACCCAGGCATGTGCCCTGACTGGGAATTGAACCAGCGACCCTTTGATTCACAGGCCGGCACTCAATCCACTGAGCCACACCAGCCAGGGCCACAATCCAATTTTAAAAATAGGTACAGGACTTGAACAGACACTTCTCCAGAGAAGACTTATGACTGAGCCATAAGGTAAATGCAAATCAAAACTACAATGAGATACCACCTCACACTTGTTAGAATGGTCATTATCAACAAGAAAAGTCATAACAAGTGCTGGAAAGATTGTGGAGAAAAAGGAACCCCCATTCACTACTGTTAGGAACATGGAAAACAGTATGGAGTTTTCTCAAAAAATTAAGAATAGAATTACCATATGAATAAGCAATCCCTCTTCTGGGTATTGCCCCCCAAAATTAGTGTCTTCCATAAGTTTATTAGTTATTTAGATTTTCTTCTTTTGTAAAGTATTAAATTCATTATCTGTATTCTACTGTCTTTTATTCTACTGATTTGGGAATTTTTTTTATCATAATCTGCATATTATTCTTTGAATATATGTGTTGCAAATGTCTTCTGCACTTGATTTTTACTCAATGGTAGCTTTTTTTATGTTTCTTTTTTAACAGAGAGAACTCCATTTTAGTGATCAAATTAATCAAATCGTCCTTTATGATTAATGTTTCTTGTCCCTAGTGTAATGAGATAGCATTGCTAATCCCAAGGTCTAAAAACATTTTCTGTATTGTCTTACGTACTCTTTACCATTTTGCCTTCCAAATGTAAGTCTCTTTTTACAGAAAATTGCTTCCAGTGTGTGGTGTGAGGTAGAGATTAGTATTTAACTTTGTACATGTGAACAGGCAATTGTCTTTGCACCCCCCTTTTTTAAAAGGATCTGTATAGTGCTTAGAAAGTTCAGGCATGTGTGTGGGGAAAACTACACCACTACAGAATGGTAGTGCTCTTTTCACAAATAATAGTTTTACACCTATTGCAACCAGACATAATTGGCTAGGTTATTCAATCTACTTGATAATAATTTTAAAAAATCTGAAATTCTCTGGCTTAAACCCATTCCATTATGGGTCAGAAAGGAGTCTCTGCTAAAATTGGCCAAATGTCTCTACTCAATCATTCAGGTGCCACATGATCAGGAAGTCAGAAATGGTTATTGAATAGATCTATTAAAAAAATAGTCTTCTTTTCTGGCCACGAAATATACAGCTTACTGTGCCTATAGCAACATATTAGTCTTTCTCTTTCTCTCTCTGCCTGCAAGGGAGACAATGCAAAAATCCCATCCAGACATACGGCATCAAGCACAAGGTCCAGGGTTATTGGTGTGGTAGAGTGGACACCTTCACTCCGAGCTCCATTGTCTTCCCACTCACCACACAGTCCCCAGCCCTAAACCCTGAAACCTGTAAACATATGTTGCATGGCAAAAGAGACTTCACAGATGTAACTAAGGTTGCAAATATTAAAATAAAGGACTTATCCTAGATTATCTGAACGGATCCAATCTTATTTCAGAAACCCTCAATAGCATAGAGCTTTGAGCAGGTTAGGGTCCAGGGCAGATTTGAGTGATGCTCTGCCTGGTGCCCAATACCTGTCAGGAATTCCTAAACTTTCATTAGACAGACACTGAGAAAGCCCCTGATGTCCTCTGATTAGTCCCCAATGTTATTGTCCAATTGAAGTATTGACTCTGCTTTCCAGAGTCCTTCCTTCTCTGTTTTCCTTTGTGGCCACATCAGAAATGGGCATTGAAGAATTTAACCACCTTTGGAAATGAGTTATTTCTCAGCTTGTCACCTGCCAGTTGAGTCTTACATGTTTATTTATGTCTCAGTCACAGACCTTTTGAGTCTAGGCTTATAGTTTTTTTGATAGTACACATGTGGTAGAAACCTATTTGATCCCGTGAAACAAAAACCACACTCATGGTTCTTTTCAATGCATACATCCTAGAGTTCCAGACATGCTTCTAAGACATACTTATTTCAATGCCTCTTAATCCCATATTCCTCCCTCTCTCTCTTTCTTGTTCTCTACCCACCCCAACCTACCTAATTGTGAATTCCATGAGTCTATCAGGCTTAAGTGCAAGATCAATCTTTTTTCTGAGCCATTTGATCAGTTGGGAGCCTCACACTTGGTGTCCTTCTGATCTGTCTTTGCCTCAGTGTTCTCGTAGTGCTTTGCATACACATCTATTCTAGAAGTGACTATATTTTTCATTTTCCTGCAAATGTCTCTGAGCCATGAAAGGCAGATCCTCTGTCTTATTCAGCTTGTATATTCAGCTTCTAGCACACGGACTGACGAATAGTTGTTGGCTCACTAGGCTGTAGTCAACCCGTAGTAGTATTTGAAAGAGTTAATATGTCCAAGTGCCTATTTAACTCAGAGGGGCCTCACTTGCAAAAAATATATAAATAAATAACGAGGAATCATAGTCTATAATCATTTACAGTCTGGTTAGGGATTTAGGCAATTGGTAAGTTGTAGCAAATGAATTGATCCTTAAAATAATATATGGTTACTTGGGCCAAAGCTGCAAAGTCCATGCCTCTGAATCTGAAGGAAATATTGTTCTGCCAATAGCATTGTAAAAAGTGTACAAAATGTAGTGTCTGGACCTTCCTGACTCACAAAGAATCATATCTTTAACCAATGAAAGACATGGCAAAAGCATATATTACCCCAGCTGGAAAAGCTTGAATAGAAGTAAACTCAGTTTATAATATTAGGGAATTGCTTGTAATTTTAAAAAATGGCCAGGTTCAGATATAATTGTCTAGGGAATTTTTAAACTAGAAAGTGAGCACTATAAAAATCTATAATCCAGTGTTTCAGTTTTGTGTGAAGAGTGACTATACTATTTTCTAAATTTTTTTCATTGATGTCTTTTTGATCTAGCAAGCAATACTTATATAAAAATGAGTATCTCTATGTCTGAGGATTATATTTAGACAAGATTCTTCAGAAAGTCATTGTACAGTGGCAATTAAATATGACTCATTCCATGTTAAAACTCTGCAGAGGACTTGCTAAAATGAGCTTACAAAAGACCCACTTTAAAAGATGGGCCTGTAAAAATCTTGAGTAACTTAAATAAATTGAAAACATTTTTATTTTAAAGTTTTTATTTTCAGGGTTTTTTAATAATTTTATTTTGAAAACAAGTTCTCATCTCTTAGAAATTAAATCGTCTATATGGAGAAAACACTATACTTCTTGTTCCCTTTTAAACCCCATGCTAGGATGATGTTACTGAAACATTAGCCAGCCTTGTCTCACCACTTGATGAAGATGTTGGGCTGACAGAAGATATCTCAGTATGTTGCTTTGACTTTGTGTTCTTGAGTTATTGTTTTTTTTTAATATTTTATTTCTTCATTTATCCTTAGAGAGAGGGGAAGGGAGGGAGAATGAGAGAGAGAGAAACATTGATATGTGAAAGAAACATGGACTGGTTGCCTCTCACACATGCCCCACCAGACTGCAGACCTGGCTCACAAGCCAGTCATGCACCCTGACTGGGAATCGAACTGGCGACCTTCACTTTGTGGGACGATGCCACACCGACTGAGCTAAGGCCCAGGTTAGGGCCTTGAGTTATCATAAGCTGAGGACCCTGAGTCTTGATAGGTTTGTTTTGAGGCCCTTATTTGACCTTTATGTTCTCGGTGCATTTGTTAAGGTTGTTTCCAATATGTATTAAGTAAAGACATTTTTATTGTTATGGTTTTGTTTTTCTCTCTCTTTGTTAATCTAACTTCTGAGGATTGGTTAAGCTATAAAACTTGCTTAAAAAAACTGGATGCTGATCATCGGTGATTCTATTTTAAAATTATTTATTCTGCTTTTTTCTACCAAAAATGTGGAAATAACCTGATCAATAAGGAGTGCTCATAAAACATTTGGCAAGTCTGCCACTTTTTTCTTTTTCTATTTGCTATGTACATCTTGCTTTAAATTAAATTTTTGGGAATAATGTTTAGGTATCTGTTATCTCTGTTTAACTATTCTGATAGTTATTAAAAATGGTACAGAATAAAATGAAATTATAAGAGAAAGGAAAATAATAAAAAAAGAAGTTTTTCCCTTAAAGTTTAATCCCTTTTGGCAGTGCAATAGAAAGGCCAGTGACTCCGTTGCAGGTGACAGAGCAATTCCATATAAACACCGTGTGGAGTCAACTGGCTTTCACCTTGGTGACAGGCTTGGGTCCTGACTATGACTATGCTACTGAACCTATAGGCACAAACTTAGAACATAAGAGTTATCAATTGTTTTCTGTTGCATGAATGCAGTAAATAACAGTCCCTCTGCTTTTCTTTTATTATGCATTAACCATTATCTTATCTCGTTAACCATTTTATGAGCCTCATATATTTGCTAAGACAGGGTAGATACTTATTTACAATATCTAATTAATCTTATAATGTCCCTTGAGGTAAGCATATTATCACACTGTCACAGATTAGGAAGTCCAGTCTCAGAGAGATTTAAAGAATGGCCAAAAGTGATATAACCATTAAATGATAGAACATAAATTTGAAACCTGGTTTGTCTGCAAAGGCCACAGAACAGCTATATTATTCACATTGGCATGCTGAAATCAGACTTATCTTTGTGGAACAAAATACCAGATCATGGAAAGCTCTTGTTTGCATAGGACTAACTTACACTAGTTTATGAAAAAAGTATAATAATAATAACAGGAATTATAAGAATGCAAAATCATATTCTAAAACCCAAGTGCAAACATGCAATTATGACTCAAGGGAAGCCAAAATCAGGAATTGGGAGACCCCTAAGAACTGAGATTGTTCTCTTATAAAGCTTGTAACTACAAACACATGTAAGACACGTGTTAAGTATTGCATACACTCCCTGTATTAAGTGCATTGAGGGAGAAGTTCACGGTATTATGAGAAAAATTTGATTCAGGCTTGCACACAATATCTCACGTGCCATGATCTACACAGTGAGGAATCATTAAGTAGAATTAGAAGAAGAGTGCTCCAAGTCAAAATCCTCTTACCTTTCTGGACTCCACTCAAAAGTTACTACTTCCAAAAGATCTCTGATCTTCCCAAAGGAAATTGCATCCCTACCACTATTTTCTCATACTTTATTGTGCTTTCATTTCATGTCACTTTAGTACAGTTTACAATTACGTATGTGTGGTGATTTGTAAGTGTTTATTTTTCTTACTCTGCTATATACTGAATATACGTATCTGGGCCACCTTTGAGACTGTACTTGCCTTGAGCCAATCCGCTGACCACAGTCAAGAGTCATGAATAAAAACATTACCACCAAGGTGATCCGTGGTGTGCGGGGGGGAAAGGTGCAGTTCAATGAATATTTGAAAGTTTTAATATTCGTTGAGCTCTCACTGTGTGGAAGGAATTGAGCTAAAGACTGGAAAATACAGATGTAGACACAGACAAAACTCACCCTTTATAAAGCTCACAATCTAGTAGGAGGAGCCAGATGATAACCAAGTACATTTGTAACTCACTTATATTCTAAAAGGTAACTGCTATGAAGATGAGGAAAGAGAAAGATAACAAGTTGCCATTTTAGGTAAGAATGACAGGGAAGGCCTTCTTGAAAATATAACATTTTACCAAGAAGTTGAAGGAGGTAAAGACACAAGATATATGGGTATCTATAGTCTCAAAAAAAAAGATGGGTCATGGTGTTGAAAGATACTCAGAGAAGAGGATATACAACATGTGGCTTCTACCCTTTCGACTTCTCATGCTGCCCATTCCAGCAACGATACTTCGCTTTTCTCTCTTAGCTCTTATCCACATTGCCATCATGGCCCCAATGCATTTCAGTGTAACAAGACAGAAAAAAATGATGACAATATTTCAAAAATATTAATGCAACATCAAAGTGTTGCACATTATACAATTTGCAGTTGGAGTCTTCTATGATGATCTGAATTTGGATTATCAATTAAAACTTTTTCCATCAAAGGAATTAGACAAGATGGAAAAGTGGGTGTATATGAACTAGCTTGGGTCTATGTTGTTATATACTAGTAGAAGTAAACAGTAAAACTCTGAGTATGGTGCCGGTTAATTTGTATTTTCATGAATTCATTCCTTTATTCTTTAAGTAAAAAGGTAAATTGATGTCTACAATCTACTCTGTGCTAAGCAGTGAAAATTCACTCAAAATAAGGGAGAAGTGGTTGCTACATAAATGGAGATAAAATATGGAGGGTGCAGGTAATAAACAAACATTTGTAGTATAATTTTCATGCCTATGCCTTGGTTCCCAAGCCAGTTTAGATTCTCCTTCTGAAAGAAGCTATGTAGCTCTCTGTCTCAGAAAACGAGTCAGCACAGTGATCAGAGTGGGCATTAACTCAATTCATATTGCCAATATGCAATGATAGAGTTGACATTGGCATTGAACCCATCTAGTTGACCTACCCCCTCCAGGTTTTACAATACTGAGAAATGTAAATAGACTTGCATAAGATCAGAGACCTTATGGCTAGTTGCAGTGTTTGAACTTGAAATGAGAACATCTGGGTGCTATTTCTACCATATTACCCCATTATGTCTCTCTGTCTTCTCTTTCTCCTCCTCATTAAAATAGTAGATTGGAGAAATGTGTGTGAATGTACATAATTTATGCACATACACACTCACACGCTAGATTTAAGTAACCCCTGTCTGTTGCAAAATTTCCATTTATATGCGTAACATGGGTAAATATTATTCTTTTAAAGTTTTTCTCTGTTGTTTGATCATCTGGATACATATCCTCACAAAACCCTCAGTTTATTATCATCCATCCTACAAATACCATCCTGAATCTCAACTTCTTTACAAAGCTAGTCCTGAAATCCTAGCTGGCAATGTGCACCTAAAAATTTAAGCCTATTCTGTTTTGAGTTGCATTGAACCTAGTATACTGAACATAATAAACATTCAGTAATTAATTCTGAGTTATATATGGATTCAATTTATTACCCAATTAGACATAATTTTCTCAAAGGTAGGAATCATATTATACTGGTTAATTTTCTCCGCAGTTTATGGTAAAGTTCTGAGAACATAGGCACATGCAAGAGTTTATAACTGGAAGAAACCTCAAGAATAATTTAATTTAGTCTCCTTATTTTATAGAAGATAAATATATTATTTTTAAAATAAAATAAGGCCTTTTTTTAGATAATGGTACTAATTGGTAGTGTTGGGATTAAAACCCTAGTTTTATAATGTTCTGTTATATAATATTGAATTCCTCAAGTGATATTCAATAAAAATTTGTTGAAATAAACTTAACTTTATAGTGTGTGCATTAGAATATATATATATATATATATATATGTGTGTGTGTGTATACATACATATATACATAATATGTACTCCTATTTAGATGAATTTGAAATAGTATATATCAGCTTACAAATAGTAAGTAAAATGGAGTTAAGTCTATACCTCATACAACCCACTCAGGAACTTTAAATAGAATAAATATTTGAGAAAAATCATGGTGACAATGAAGTTCATTGTTCTCACCATGTCAAGATTGGCATTTTTGTTCTGTGTCATGAATATCTGACAATCAGCAGCTTGAGTCACCACCCATGACATTTTCTTCTTCTGTTAACATACTATTGTAAAATAAAAAAAAGTTTCCTTCTTCTTTCTTTGATTAATATATTACCCTGCTTTAAAAATCCCCTCTGCCACTTCCCAAGCTCGGCTTCAGTTTTCTTTTAGAACCCCTGTGACAGGAGCTTGCCAAGATATTAGGGAGAAATTGTATAGAATAAAAAAAAAAACAGAATTTAATAAAGGCCAACACCTTTCTTTTAAACATGAGAAATGGAGGCACAGAAGGAAGAAGCAATGCCTCTAAGGTTACATAGTTTGAAGTAAAATTGGGAAAAGAAATCAAGCCCCTGACCTCAAGTTTTTTAACATAAACAACAGACACTTATTGCACATATTTCTGGAGGCTGGAAATTCAAGATCAGGGAGGCAGTGTACTCAGGTTCTGGGGAGAGCCTTCTTCTGGGTTGTGGATGGCCAGCTTCCTGTACTCTCACACAGCAGCAAGAGAGACCTCTGGACTCTTCATCATCTTGTAAGGGCACTAATTCATCCTGAGGACTTAACCCCCTATGACTTCACCCAAACCTACCGTATTTTTCGGACTATAAGACACACTTTTTCCCCCCCAAATTTGGGAGGAAAATTGGGGTGTGTCTTATAGTCCGAATGTAGCTTACCTGGCTGTTTACATTTACATAGGTGAAATATTATGTTATTTATGTTATTAAATATTTTACCACATTTTTTGCATCAACATTTTTTTCCGATTTTCCTCCTCTAAAATCTAGGTGTGTCTTATGGTCTAGTGCATCTTATAGTCCAAAATATATGGTAATTACCTCCCCAAAGTCCCATCTTCAAATATTACCACGTTTGGGATCAGGCTTTAACAGAAGAATTTAGACTGGCAGTGGAGGCGGTGGGGGTGAGGGGAAGCCCGAACATTCAGTACACGGCACTTTGTTTCATATAAGTTATTCATTTTTATTTATGATTTTTTAACTTTTGTGGATGCATAAAATGTTAGAATTGAGTCATATTTTTAAATATTTTTTGTTTAAATCTTGAGAGTAGTCAGCTTAATTTTCAGCAAGTGCCACTTTATTTTTTTAACCCTCAGTCAATAGGCTCTCTTATTTTTCTCTGAATCTCATAGGCACTATTGTATCAGATTAGGAGAGACTATTCTATGTCTACTAGTCAGACATTCTTTTAATCCTGACTCTGATTTTCAACTAGACAAGTTTCAGATGGCACAAAGCATTCGTGGAGAATAGATGGGGATAAGGCTGGTCAAGAGGTTGATTCAGATTGTTTGCTGTTTTAAAGCGTTGTTAGAGAACCTAGATTGTATCCTGTAGTCAGTGGGAAAGAGATTTTGAAGCCGGAAGATGTTCTCATCACATGATGTAGGAGGATTAATCTGGCCACAAAACCGAGATAGGAAGACTGGAGACAAGGATGCCTACAGGGTATAGCTTATTCAAGACATAGGATAAGGACCAGAATTAGTATTGTGATGTTTTGCATTCACATCCCAATTAAATTAAAAGATGATCTTAACTGACAAGCAGTGAAATTAACACTGAGTCTCCATTGCAAACAATGAGCAGGCTTAGGGGAAAATGTTATCTTTCTAGAGGAAGCTGAACTGATACTACTGAGAAGTTCAAAATGAAATAGACAACTTATTTCCCAAGCAACCAGGATGTGGCATGTACTTCCACTCCAGAATCGGTTCCCCTTGCCTGTCTGTGCCCAGAAGATGTGATGTTTGGTTTACACAATGTGCCAGCTTGTGATTCTAACAACAGCCACTTAGTGACGCTGAGCCTTTGAGATAAGCCACTTCTTCAGTAATGAAGTACTTCTTTTGTATCACTTGCCAACACCTTTTATTAAAACTATTTGGCACATTACCTGGGGGAAAAACACCCCCTTTACTTTCTCTCCCTAAACGTCTCATCAGATTGACTTTAGGTTGTTGTCGCTGTTGTTAAACAGAAAGAGATGAATTAAACTAGGTCTTTAAGCTGATGAAAATTGTTGGCATGAGGCAAGTTTAACATTTATGGTTGTATGGGAAGAATCATGAGCAAGAGAAGTAGAAATTCAAACCAGCCACCACCTCATATCGGGGTGCTTTCAATAACAAAAACAAAATTGCTTCTTTGGTGCCTTCCCAAGGCCAAGTCTCAAAAGATGATCATTATTTACAAAAGAGAGAGAGAGAGAGAAGTGCAGAGTATTTTCTAAAAGGTAAGGAAAACAAAGTTTGATGGAAACAGAAAGAGGCCCGGTGACTGTCTGTAGGTGCACAGGTGTGTTTGGAAAGGACTGAATGATAAACATACGAGGAGACCTCTCTGTGGGGCCACATCAGTAGCCGGTATTAAGCAGCCATCCTAGTGTAGGAGAGAGAAGGTTGTATTTAAAGTTGGGAGAGGGGAGCTTAAGTTCCTAAATTTTGATCACCTGCATGATCCTGAGCTGATCACCTCTCCTCTCAAGTCTTCCTTCTCCTATCTTTAAAATGGAAGGACAGGACTTCATTTGAGCTAAGATCCCCTTCACTTCCAATTTATTGTGATTCCTTGTTTCATATCCAGGACATATAGCTCTTAACCTGCAAAGGAAAGGTCCAGCTTTGTGGGCTGTGGAGAACTCAGGGGCAGGCTTGCTGAGTGTGGAGACATCGCAAATGTGACTGCACGACTCTGTGCCTATCAGAGAGAGACAGGTTTTCCATTTTGGGTAAGATATGCATTTGTTAAGAAACTATTTTTTTCTGGTTAATGGAGTTTTTCAGAAGGAAATGAGTGATTTGGGTCTATTAAAGAAGCAGGAGCAACAACCGCACATTTTTGAGAGCCCCATTAAATGTGTTCTGTTTCTTGCACTGTCTCTGTTCATTTGGGTGAGAACTGAAGTGCACATTAAAAGGCTGAATTAAGTGAAGGACTAAATGAACCAATTAATTCTTTTTTCTCCAATACAATGGTGGTGCCAAGCAGAATGCAGAGTAGCCTGAAGTTGACCCTTCCATATCTCTTATTTTGACTTCATCTGAAAGGCACAAAATCCATGTCCCTGCTCACCTCCAGAGTCAGAGCTATATAGTTATGTAAAGTAAAGGGGCTTTGATGATAAGATATAATTATATTTTAATGAAGTAGCAGTCACAATGAATATATGACTTTCTCCCAGTCCTTGATCTTTGGCCCAACATCGGTCTTTATAATATTTCCCTTTAATACCACATAACTTGAATACTTCATGAAAAGTTTCAGTATAAACCTTAATTTTTTAAATAATACTTTCATCTCTTAAGACATTGATATATCCCTACATTTCTTGACAAATTTTCATGAATTTAAGAGAAAGTAGTAAAGAATATGGTTTGCATTATATCCACAAATTTTGGATTCAAGCTGAGCTGATGTTTAATAGCAACTTTGTGATCTTGAACAGTTACTTTTTTTTTTTAATTTACTGATATTTAGAGAGAGGGATGGAGAGAGACCGACAGAAACAGAGGCAGAGACAGAGAGACATCGATTTGTTGATTCTTGTACGTGCCCTGGCTGGGGATCGAACCTGCAACCTCGGCGTATTGGGGCACTCGGAGCTACTCCACTAGGGCCATTGAACAAGTTACTTGACATCTCTAAGCTTCGATCTCCTCATCTTGAGAACGGCACAATAATAATCCTTCCTTAGAGGGTTGCTGTGATTACTGCATAAGATAATTCATTTCAAATAATTAACAAAATGTCAAGTACATAGTAAACACTCAGGAAATAGAAGTTTTCATTCTTTCCTTCCCCATTCTTGAGACTACATAATAGCATGGTTTCCTCATGGTGTACAGTAATAAATAATCGGTCTCAAAGACAATAGAAATATCCCTGGGGTGAAAGAAGCCGTACAGCTGATATAGGCATTTTGCTATGTGTTACTTTACCAGCATTCTCTCCTCTTCTTTCATCCTGTGCTTATGAACAGTAGCATTCTTGCACAGGCACAATGAGACATGATTCCTGACGACCCAGGCAGGAGAACAGCAGTGTGTGTCCCGCTGCTCAAGTCCCAATGCTCCCCTTTGCAGCCGGACACTGAAGTGCCTTCTAAAACAAACAAACACAAATATTTTATGTAATGCAAACTGTATTCCAGAAACTCTTCTACGTGTTTATGATACTTATTTAATCATCATAACAACATGGGTGTCTTGGAATTGCATCATTGTGGCTCATGAGAGCTAATTGTTAAATACTCAAAAATTGTGTGAGCTGCTTATTAAATTGTTGTTAATACGTAATAGGCATTGTTATTAGTCTTTGCACCATGGAAGCTGGCATGCACAAATGACATTGAACAAACCTGTAAAGCAAGCACTATTATCTACCCTATTTTGCACCTAAGACACTGCAAAAATAAGCAACTTGTCCAAAAGCCATGGTGATTGCTAGAGCTGATATTCAAACCCATGCTGTCTGACTTCTAAGTTTATGAACTTGAACTCTGTATTATGAAGCTCTGCACTTTAAACACTACAGATAAGTGCTCAATAATGTTAACTGTTATTGACGTGGAGAAAGCATTTTCCTCACTGCTTTTTCTCTCTTCCCCCACATTTCTCACATAGCCTCAGGTGTTGATCTTGGGTGTGCAGAAAGGAACTATAATAACTACTATTACTGCTATTACTACTACTACTACTCTTCTTCTTATTATTATTACTATTCCCATAACACATTGAAATCATCAGAAGGAACTACAGAGTTGGATCAAGTCTCTTTGGTATGCATGCATTTCAGTGCAGGGGGCAGTACAGCTGCGTAGACAGTTGCCTGAGGTATTGGGAGCAGGGGTGAACATGTCATTTGCATGAATGTCCCCATCCCTGCTGCACATGAAAAGAAGTCTATCAGGAGGAAGAGTGTCTGTGATAGAGGGCCTCTGCCTCACCTCCTATAGAAGGTTGCTGTGTCTAAGCTCTCAGAAATACATTGTTCCAGACAACTGTCATTTCTTTCTTGAGTTTACACAAATTAGTTGTGAGTTTGGATTTAAATAGGCCACTGGTGAGCTGGCGGGGGTGGGGGCACCTGTGGGAAAATCAACATGCTAAGTCTGTTTCCTCAGGAGTAAAATGTGAATAGCGGTGATACCTATTTTTCTGGCTTGAGGTGGTACCTGAAACTGATAATTCAATGCAACACTCCTAAACTAGGAAGTAGTAGACAAATATCAAGGCAGTGCTGTGAGCAGAGACCATGGATGCTACACTCCCATGGAAGTCTTCACTCTCTATCTGAAGTCAAGAATCAGATACAATATTAACAATAGTCACTGAGAACTTCTGTGCCAGACATTGCAAACACCTGGGAACTTAGAGATGCCCAACAAGTATCCTTGACTTTAAGGTACTTAGGGACTATAAAGCCAAATAATTACATATAGATAACTTTAATAGATACTTGAGCAACTCAATATGGAATGAGTTATTCTTCTGTAAAGTGTTAGGTGTTATCAACGAGGAAGAGACAGAGGACTCGTGGTCACAGACAATGAGGAGGATTGACTGTGGGAGTGGGGGGCAGGGTTGGGGTGAGGAAGCAATGGGGAAAAGGCAGGACAATTGTAACTGCACAATAATAAAATTTTTAAAAAGTGCCTAATATAGAAGATGTAATAAGGGTATTCTAGATAAAGACTAGCTAAGCCTAAATCCAGAAAGTTAAAAGAGCTGAGCTCATAGAGGGAGGTAATCTGCCATGAATAATAGACTGTACAGTTCCGGCTCGAGCCGTAAAAGGACTAACTTTGAACTTCTGACCCCACATCACGTTGTCTCTGAATTTCACCTTGCCTTATTAAAGATGTTCTTTTTATTTCCAACGTATAAAAAGATGGACACATTCAAGATCTGGTAATACCAAGTTTTTACATATAGTAAAGCCTTTAATTTCCTCTCTGTATTTTTTTAATTACATTACAACATAATGCCTGTATACATCCTCACTATTAAAATATTCAAGCATACATAATACAAAGAAAACATGAACACCTCCACCTCATCCTCGCAATTTCTCTCCCTAGGTCTGTTATGGTTAACTCTGGATGAGCGTTCTCCCCAGGCTGTTGAGACTCCAGCACATGTCTGTAGGCACCGAGGACCTATACATGGATGTTCTCTCTTCCCTGTAACCTCCTGCATTTCTTTTACTTAAATGCATTTTCTACAACTTGGTTTTCTTACTTAAAAATTTATATTTTGATGTGTTTAAATAGCAAATACCAATCTATATCATCCCATTTCAGATATTATTTTATCATCATCATTAGAAAAATACCACATAAACACATCAACACATTCAAATAGTACCCCCAAAAGTCTAAAATTAAAATGTCTCTTTTCCAACCTTTTCTCAACTTCACTCTTTCCAAATGCAACTATTATGTATAATTGTTTCTTCCCAAAATTTCCAATTAATATACATATTTCTGTGCCTATCTATCTATATGTATATATATGTGTATATGGATAAAATGTTATACACATATATAAAAATTTAATCAAATAATAATATTATAGACAGATTGTGCTGTATCATGCCTTTAAAAAAAACTAAGAAATAGCCCGGCTGATGTAGCTCAGTGGATTGAGCGCGGGCTGGGAACCAGAGGGTCCCGGTTCGATTCCCAGTCGGGGCACATGCCTGGGTTGCAGACCAGGTCCCCAGTGAGGGCCATGTGATATAGGCAACCATACATTGCTCTTTCTCTCTCCCTTCTCCTCTCTCTGAAAATAAATAAATAAAATTAAAAAAAAAAACACTAAGAAATAGAACTTAAAGATTTTTAGCTATCACTCCACATAAATAACAGTATTTGTTTTAATGGTTAATAGTATCCTCATAATATAGTTGCCAGATAATATATTTAACCAGTCTCCTGTTGATAAATTTAGGTTAACTCTTGATTTTTTTCTATCATAAATATCAATGAGTTATATACCCATCTATACACAAAACATTATTCTTAGGCAAATTTGTCAAACTGTATATATATAAGCCAAGTTCTATTAATGTGCATTTCTAGCAATAGTGAGCCAGTTTATCTCTACATTCTTTAACTCTGTAGCAGGTACTCCTTCTTTCAAAGACCATTTTATGAACACCGATCAAGTTTCAGGCACTCTTCTAGGTAGGCTATGGGGTGGCAAGTAAGAGAAATATTACCACTAAACTATGGAGCTCACATTATAACTGGCAAAATGTAGGTAATAAAGAGAAGTATGTGTTCAGTCTGTAAGTGACTGTGGTCACTGCCTTTGGCGGGGGGTGTAGAAAAGGGTAAACAGAGTCAAATACATAGAGACAGAATGAGAATTTGAAACCTATAAAATTGCATTAACCATGTCACCCCAATAAATGTAATAAGCTCTAAAAAATAAGTGTATACATGGAGATAGATAAAAGGAAAGATGGTGGATGAATGGATGGATAGTCCCAGAGATAGATGAGGGATAGATGAAAGATAGATAGAAAAGGCAAATTTTATCATAGAATTACCAATATGTAGTATAGATGGCATAATAAAATATACAGCAACTGGGAGAAAGGAGCCACCTTAAATACAACTGTTTTCTCTGAAAGTGTGCCCTTAACTACAGCTATAACAAACTACAATTACAAAATTGGTGATAAAGCCATTGTTTCATTATTATTTACTTCTTTGAAATAGTCACACTGCATAATTTTCGTAAGTTTTTGAACCAATTTTTGTTTATTTTTCCATCAAGTGGTTGTCCATTTTCTTCACCTATACTTCTGTTGGATATTTCACTAACTTATGAGATATATGTTTTTACATTTTCAAATGGTTAAATTTAATTTTTAAGATACAAGTTTGCTCAAAACTTGTGCACTAATATGTTGTGAATAATACTGGTTAATTTTGCACAATACTATTCTTGAATAATTTTTCAGCCATATGGCTTAGATACAGACAAGTCTTTCCATATTTTCTTTAAAATGATTTAATTATCTTTTTTAAAAAGAATACCAGTGATATAATCTCTATCAAAATCCAAAGTATAACACTGAACTATAATTTACAAAGAAAACCTCATAAAAGACTCTGTATTAAGGGTCAAATATTCACTGTCCTTTCTACATTTCCCAAGTACAGGGTACATCAATTTGCATTTCTTATTCCAGTTGAACCTCAGTCTTGCCTCTCATTCAGGCAAAGGAAGGGGGAGATACAAAGAATGATATCAACTGTGATGACTGCCTTTGCTTCTGTCTTTTGAACTCTGCAAGAAGATAAAGCAACAAATTAGTACAAATTTAAAAGGTTTTATAGTTCATATATTGTAAGTGAGGAAATAAATGAGAAACTTCACACATTACTGGGTTTTTAGGGTTTTCCACAGCTGAGTTTCCATTCAACAGCCTTGGGTGTTAGGAAACCAGCAGACAACTCACAATGGAGCCTTGGCAATTTCAAGGCTTCCTGAGTTTGTCTTCTGCTGTGCCCACCACCGGAATGTGGTATATCCAACAGGAAGGCATGGATTTGTGAGCTGATCCCTACTGGCACACTCGAGCTTCAAATCTCCTGTGACGGATAAGTCAGCCCATGGGCTGAAATTTTGGCATTTGAAATTTAGTTTGTTTTCTTCCTTTACTCTGAGTTTATGAATGAGAAGTTATATATACCTGTAGTGAAGTGGGGCCAGAATAAATAGACCTGAGAAATAACTACTGTGCAGCGACATTATGATACTACACAGGCTTGGTTAACTTCTCTGACCCACAGTTTCTGAAATTATAGACATAAAATCTTTGTAAAATAACAGCAAAATTCTTATAGTATGACATCGGGAGAATTAAATGAGGGCATTGCAATGTACACGTCAGTGTGCCTGCACATAGTATGCAATCAAAAACAATAAGATACGTGCATGTTTGTGTGTGTTGCATCTTGTATCTTCCTCACTACATGTCTCCTTTCTCATACTACATGGCGGAATACTTTCTGGACAGACTTCCAGCCATGCAATATGAAAAATAGAGACATTTAGTGAAGAAGATACAAGAAACATTGTACACAGGACAGTGATGCCTCAGTCCCCTTCAAAGCAGGCCCCGAGGGAGCTCACACAGTTCTCCCAGTTGCCATCAGCTGCCTTATTGTATTTTCCTGAGTTTCACTGATGGTCTGAAATCTCTTCTCTGCCAAAGGTGATTTTAGTTTGGGGAAAAGCCAGAAGTCGCAGGGTGCCATATCTGGGCTGTAGAGGGGTTGAGTCACCTGGATGATTTTATGTTTTGCCAAAAGACTCTGCATGAGATATGATGCATGAACAGGTACGTTGCAGTGATGAAACTGCCAATCACGAACTGCCCACAGCTGTAGCCTTCTGAATCATCCAAATAGTTTCTGTGGAAGAATAGTGAAGCTTAACATGAAATTTGATGCAGATTTGTTGCTCTCCTTGTTTAGTCATTTTGAATGCGACGGCCACAGAGTACACATGCTCATTCAACAGTGTCTACTGCCCCCATAAAGAGTACAGCGAAGTCATCATTGTTCATGTGTGTGCATTCCAGTCCACTCTCCTTGGCTGCCAGGTTGCAACAATGTTGCACAAACTGTTCTCGATATATTAACAATGGTTGGACTTTTTCTGGACAGACCTTGTATATCCTTCCAATTCTGTTTCTACACCCCTAATACACAGACATTCTTATTCACAGTGTATTTAGAAGAGAGCAGTTTTCAACAATGTAGATGAGTGAAAGTAGGTGTATGAGTATATACTAACTCAACTGTTATTTTCCTGTTTTCTGTTTCCTATAGTAATATCATGCAAACATTACTAACAAACACTTGACCTCTCTACTGGTTCAAGGGTGGAGTTCTCATGTTTCTCTTACCTACTAGTAGGTAAATTCTCTTACCTATTAGTTTTTAGGTTGAAAAATAGTATGTAACATAGAAATAACCATGTGCCTGGGAAGGATGGGAAGGAGGATAACGTGTAGAGTTATTTAGAAAATTTAGAATAAAATAGAGCAGTAGAAAATATAAACTGTTTTAAGAAAAGTGTTTCTCAAATAAAATGTCCAGTTTTCATCTCATAACACTGTAAGGAAAAGTGACAAAAGCCATCCACACCTGCAATCTTTAGATATATGTATATATATCTAAAGATATATGATATATGATATATATATATATATCTTTAGATATATGATATATATATATATATATATATATATATCATATCTGACACGACCTTCTTCTTCTGTGGCACAAAGAAACTGCTGGTGGCAAAGTGGTTCTATCACTCCTAACCCAATCTAGTCTCCAGCTCCTACAGAGTTAGATAATACATTCCTGGAAGGACCCTGGTGGGTGAAAACACAACTTGTTACACTTGGGTTGTGAAGTGTATCTTAATAAAGAGGAGGAAAAGGTGTGAACACACCCTCCGGTTCTTTGTAACTGGTTATTCACATTGAAACAAAAATATGAAAAGGCTGAACACAAGCATCCAACAAATAGAGCATCCCTTCATCTGTGGCCTTCTGGAGGCCCCTGAGTGAATGAATGAGTCATACACAGCTCTGCTCTGTTGCAAACATGTCACATCAGGAACCTCTTTCTATCTTTATAATCTAGTGGCCAGAAGTAAATAGTATCAAGTTTTTTTCTATAAGGCTCCACCAAAATTTATTTTCAATGAAGATAATCTGGAGAAAGTTTAGGTGATATTATTTCCCTAGAGTCATTTTCATTTAAAAAAAATTGTTCCTTCAATGGTTTCATCATGAAATGTTGTGAAGAGAAGAACTCTGAAGAATGAGATTAGCATGCATGTACAAGCAGAGTGGTACGTCTTATATCCATTTCAGAAATGGTTTTGATCATATTGGTTGCTGCATTTGGATATGTCATTAAAATTTATTTAAAACTATTGTATTCTTGAAGTAAGTATCATGTACTCAGCAGAATTCTAGTTTTATAAAATGTTGCATAAAAGAAAAAAAAGGAGAGGAGGAACTTCTATAGTCAATTAAGTTTGATAAATAACTTTACGTATTATCTCATCTCATGGAGACTCATGAAGCATAAAATCGTGTTAAGGCCTCTGAACTGCCCTATATAAATGAGATCTGATTAACATATTTTGTTCAATGAATCCAAAATACATTTTACTAGTGAGCTTTTGTACATCAAATGATTTAATCCCTTTAGAACATATTCTTTGGAGGTCTGAACTCAATTATTATGATAGAAGAAGTCAAGCCATACATTTGTATTTTCCATAGTTTCTTATAGTCAATAGTCAAGTTACACTAGCCCTGTTTAAATAGGATTTTTAAAAGTATTGATGGCACTTACAGGTGAGATCATATGGTATTTTTCTTTCACTGCCTGGCTTATTTCACTCAGCATCACCTATAAGCGGAACCTGATCAACAAAACAAATAAGCAAGCAAAATATAATCATAGACATTGAAATAAAGAACAAACTGACAGTAAGCAAAGGGTTGTGGGGGAGGGGATAATGAGGGAAAGAAGAGGAAGGGTGTGGCAGTGATTTCCACACGTGTGTAAACACAGTCCTGAGAATATGCGCGTTTTGAGCACAGCTCCGTGTGACTCCTGTGTGAGCAAGTGTGGATCATGTCTGTGGGATGGGAATTATTTCGGCAAAGGTGTATCTTAAAAAATTCTGGCTTGCTGATCTCCTTCACCTGGTCCTGTCTGCCACCGGATCTTAATTTACATCCCAATGCCTTGCTGATGGTAACCTTACCCCATTCTGCCTTGTCCC
>PVJI01005686.1:0-10389 GCA_004026765.1 Micronycteris hirsuta | reverse complement strand
TTTTCTAATGTTGGTTACGTAGTATCATCTCCCTACTAAAAATCTTCCAATAAAATCCACAATCCGCCCTGGCTGGTGTAGCTCAGTGGATTGAGCGCGGGCTGGGAACCACAGGGTCCCGGTTCGATTCCCAGTCAGGGCACATGCCTGGGTTGCAGGCCAGGTCCCTGTGAGGGCCATGTGAGAGGCAACCATACATTGCTGTTTCTCTCCCTCTCTGTCTGCCTCCCTTCCCCTCTCTCTAAAAATAAATAAATAAAATCTTTTTTTAAAAAAATCCACAATCCTTACCACAGTCTACGAAATGTTAGTCTGTCCCTGATTGTTTCTGAACTCAATTACCAGTCAAACCCAGCCAACAGTGTTTTCAGCTGAAGTTTTGAAAACTACAAGCACATTTCTATGTGCGTCTTCACTCCTCACTCCTACGATTCCTTTGGTCCAGGGTGCACTTTCAATGGCTATGTGTGTGTCTCTCTCTGCTTCATTTACTCCAGTCTTGCTTCAGATGTCCCCTTCTAAGTGAGGACTTCCCTGACCAGTCTTCTCCACGCTGCTCCATTTTCCTACTTATTTTACTAAGCACTTATCATTAACTAATACGATGTTGTACATTTATTTGTTTACTTATTCGCTCCATAATAATAGAAGTAATATTAAATGCTATGAGACATAGTCTTGTAATTTTAGCAGTGTAATACAGTAGAAGATAGTTTACCTATTTGTACAAAGTTCGAATGTCAGTGGCAGTGGGAAGGAAGGATGGGGGTCTGACCCACACAGTCATTTGGGGAGGGGGGAAACTGATATCTTTGACCTGTGGCTTTAAAGTTCACCCTGGCATCTTGTAGAGTTAGTAGGCAATGCAGAGAGAACAGATGGCATGTGGGAAATATACAGGAGCCGTACCTAAAAACGGTACACATCACTTCTTCTCACAATACTTTTGCTACATCTCAGCCCGGTGGACAGCCATCATTGTAGGGGAGATTGAGATAAGTAGTTCAGTTGTCTGTCAAGAAGGAAGAGTAGGTCCTATCACAAGAAAAAAAATGTGTAACTAGGTTTTGGTGGATGTTAACTAGACTTACTGTGGTGTTCATTTCACATGTATACATAGATCAAATCATGGTGTACACCTGAGGCTAGTATAATGTTATATGTCAATTATTTCTCCAATTAGTTAATTAATTTTAAAGGAAAAAGGAGAGTTAAGAGGTTTGGTGAATAATTACCTAGGTTTTGTCACATTGCTCAAATTTCCTAATTCAGGGATTTTGGTTTTATTAACATTATACCCCCCATTACCTAGAAAAGTGCCTGGTACATAGTAGCTGCTCAACTAGATATGAATAAATATAAAAACATCATATTCATAAAGGACTTAATATGTGCCAGGCATGGGTCTGAGTGCTTTACATAAAACACTACAAAGTGCCCTTATATATTAGGTGCTCTCGTTGTCACAGTTCACAGAGGAAGCAATGGAAAACTTCCTGCAGGCATAGAGATAGTAAAAGGTGGAGCAGAGATTTGAATTCAGTTTGTCTGGATCCAGAAATTACGTTCCTGGTTGCTTCATACAGTGCCACTCTACTATGTACTAAATTAATTACTACATAAGTAAGACATCTCAAAAATCTAGCAAGTCTCTTCCGTTTGGGAGGAGTCCCTTCATAACAGGTAAGGTCGTCCTGTTGCATCAGAGGCAGGACGGCAGCACGTCAGGGGATGGAAAGGGATCCCTGCCCGGGGTGAGCATCTGAACGATGCATACCCGACAATCATCCTAAGGACAAATCTGAGATTTTCCACTTCCCCATCTTGGTCACATAATACATTTTCATCCTGTAGCAAAGTAAATAAAATTAGAATCTATTCCATTTTTATTTAATCTTAATACTCTATCTTCTAAAGTCCTGCCTCTTTCATTGGGGATCATGCTTGAAAAGCCCCATGATAAGAAAGTTAACCTCTGTCTTACAGCCTAGTAAAGAGAGGACTTTGGGGAATTGTTAAGCCTAAATACCAATTCAAAAATCTGTTTCTGTGATCTGCCTTTAAATATACATCCTTCTCGATACAATATGGACACATGTAAAGTAAACCTTCTGACACAGACACAGGTCACATCCTGGCTTGTGTGTCCAAGGTAACGTGTTCTGAACCTGAAAAAAGTGGAACAGAGGAAACAAGGACAATTAATCATGAGCCACCACAATTTAGGAAACCTTCCAGCTTAGAAAGGCCCTAGACTTCTTGTTTGTATATTTTTAAGTTAGTATAAAATATATTTATAAGTGAAAAATCTACAGTAATGCAGTTATTTTAAAAGTTTTAAGTACACTGGATTTTTATGGATCAGCTAGATACAGGTTACCTAAGCAACAATTCTTAAAGAATATTGATAATAACCAGGTGAATGATATCAGTGATTTCAATGATTTCCAGTGGCCAAATCACTGTTATCCTGTTTACTGTTGTTTTTGTTTCTTGTTTTGTTGTTTTTCCTCTCATAATTTTGCTTGGAATATGGCATCTAGAAGGACTTTGAATCACTGAATCGTATGCCACTGAGATTGAGCTTTTGAAAGTCTTGGGTCTGCAAGGAGATATGATTCTTTCAAAATTGGAAGAAAAGGAAAAGTAGGTTTACTGGTAATTCCAAGGGGTTGTCACAGCCATGGTATAATTACCATTTAGGAAAAGGGCCATGTCACTGAAGACTGAGCTCAAGGTATTAGAATTTTTTATAATACTTTCAGATTAGGTTTTCCTCAGTTATGTCTGGTGATCTGTAGCAGAGAAGATGTTAAATTTTTTTAAATATAAAGGAGGGAATGAAAGTAAGGTGGGAGGGAGGAAGGAAGAGAGATAAAAAGAAATAAAGTAAAAATTTGAGTTGGAAAACCTCAATTATGTTTATGCTTTATTGTACTTCACTCTTCGTTGACTGACTGGCTTACATTTATATTCAATCCATGGATGTGGAGGGCCAACTGTGCACATTGCTCTAAACCATGTTATGTAAGAGATTTGAGCATCCACAGATTTTGTTATTGGCATGTGATCCTGGGATCTCTCCCCCATGGATACAAAGGGGAAACTGAAGTTTGGGGGTAATCAAAAGTTACATATGAATTTTTTTACTCTATGGGGATCCTCTATGGGGATCACCCCACATTTTTCAAGGGTCAACTGTATATATTCTGGTGACTTCATATTTTGCTTAATGCTTTGTTCATTATTGTGTTAATAATTCTTGGATTCTTGCAAGTACCCACAAAACAATTACGAGTGCACATTCCCAATGAGATAGCATGTAGATAGCATAATAAAACGTAATTACCTTCCTCCTCTACTCACACTTGGTGGTGTATTACTGTGAAGCTCTGATATAAGCTCTTCTTAAAATGTTTTATTGTGTCCTCAACTTATTTTCCTAAACTCCAGGCCACTGCCCTTAGGGATAACAGTACCCAATGGCATGCTTTTCTTGACAGTGTCTTCTGGAACCATTATTAAAAGTTTCACTGAAATGGTTCAACTGTGTCTTTGGTAATAAGCAAATGTTCCCAGTAGATACAAACTTCATATTTCGAAATCAAGCAACAGTCTTGCCCAAAAAACTTTTAAAAGCGTGATAGGCACCCCTCAGTGTAAAATGGAACAGGCTCCCGGTGGCTTTCTCTCTACATACATATGAAAACAGAAAAAGTACAAATACCAGGATAGGTTTTTCCAGCTTCAGCACCAAGTTAGCAGTAACTATATCAGCTAAGCAAGTTTTTTCTTTTATTTATTTTATAATTATACATAATGCATGTATATGTATGTATACATGTACACACATGCATGCATATATAATTAATTAATAAGAATGGATACATAATGATGGTTCATCAGAATAATTCGGGTATTTACCTACCCAAAACAAATGAGCCTAAAGAGTAATAGTTGCCCTGTATATTGTTCTATGTTAGCCAGAGGAGAAGGCTACAAAAAATTGTTTTACAAGTAGAATATTTTTGATGGTCTTCACTCCCTATGTCTATTTTCATTTTAATATCCGGAACTCCTCAGATACTAGCATGGGCCTTTGTCCACCTATTCATTCAGTCATCTATAAATTCATTTCACTCAATAAATAGTTGTAAGTGATAAACATGATCCCTGTTTTTTAAATAACCTACAGTTTCTTATAGTAAGAGAAATGTAAACAAATATTAATAATATGGTCTCCTCACTGCCTTAGTGATATGTGGATGGTGTAATGAGAACAAAGGGAGAAGGCCACACACTTTTGACCAGCAGATTGATGAAAATGGGGATGGTGCTAAAATTAGAAAAACAATCAGAGAGTTGCCAGGTAGACACAGCAGAACATGAAGACCCATGTGAGAGAAGATGATGTTTTCATCACTTTTACTTTGCAGTCAAACAAAACCAAAGCTGCTATGAATAATGCTATAATAAGATGATATTTCGTTGTGCTTTTGATTTTCATTTCTCTGATGATTACTGATGTTCAGCAACTTTTTATGTACCTCTTGGCCACTTATAGGTCTGTTTAGTTTCTTACCCATTTTTAACTGGATTTTTTTAACTTATTTTTATTGATGTTCAAATACAGTTGTCTCCATTTTTCCACCACCACCTTCCCCTGCCTTACCCATGCCCACCTCCACTCTAAATCCCTCCCCCCTTGGCTCCATCCATGGGTCCCTCACACATGTTCATTTGTGTCCCTTTCCCTTCTTTCTCACGTTATTTCCCTCTCCCCTACCCCCTGGTTACTGTCAGTTTGTTGTCGATTTCAATGTCTCTGGCTATATTTTGCTTGCTAGTTTTATTATTATTATTACTATTATACTATTATTATTATTCTGCTAGGGAGTTGTAAGAGTTCCTTATACACTTTATGTATTAACTCTTTATCTGTATATGGTTTGCAAATATTTTGTCTCATTTCATAGTTCACCTGTTACTTCTGTTGATAGTTTATTTTGCTATATAGAAGCTCTTTATTTTGATGTAGTCCTACTTGTTTCTTTTTGCTTTTGTTGCTTTTGCTTTGTCATTTCAAAAAAAATTATTGCCAAGACCAATGTCAAATAACTTTTTCCTATGTGTTCTTCAAGAAGTGTTATGGTTTCAGTTCTTAAGTAAGAACTTTTAAGTTTTTAATTTATTTCAAGTTAACTTTTGTGATTGATTTAAGATAGGATGTAAGATATTTGCATGTAAATATCTAGTTTTGCCAACATCATTTATTACAAAGACTTCCTTTTCCTCACTGTGTATTCATGGCTCCCTGTTTTTCTGCCAGTATCATACTGTTTTGATTACCATGGCTTTTAAATATAGTTTACAATCAGGACTTGTGATGCTGCCAGTTTTGTTCTTCTTTCCTAAGATTGCTTTGGCTATTTGGGGTCTCTTGTGGTTCCATACTAATTTTAAGATTTTCTTTTATTTCTGTGAAAACAATGCTATTAGAATTTTATATGAATTGCATTGGCTCTATAGGTGGCTTTACACCTAGTATATGTCTAGGATAGATATTTTAACAATATTAATTGTCTTCAGTTATGAATATGTGACTTTTTAATTTGTTTTTCTTCAATTTTTTCATCAATGTCATATAGTTTTCACTGTAAAGACCCTTCAACTCCTTGCTTAAATGTATTCCTAAGCATTTTATTGTTTTTTTTTTTAAGATTTTATTTATTTATTTTTAGAGAGAGGGGAAGGGAGGGAGAAAGAGCAATGTATGGTTGTCTCTCACATGGCCCTCACTGGGGACCTGGGCTGCAACCCAGGCATGTGCCCCGACTGGGAATTGAACCGGGACCCTCTGGCTCCCAGCCCACGCTCAAGCCTCTGAGCTACACCAGCCGGGCGCATTTTATTGTTTTTTTTATTCTATTTAAATTAGACTTTTTATTTCTCCAGGTATTTCATTGTTATTCAACTTATTTTAATAGGGTGATTTTCTATTCTGCAATATTACTGGATTCATTTATTAGTTCCAAAAGCTTTTTGGTGGAATCCTTAGGATATTCTACAGACAAATCATGCCATCTGTAAAAAGAGACAATTTTACTTTTTTCTTTCTAAATTGGAAGAGTTTTATTCCTTTGAATTTCTTGGCTTGAATTTCTTTTAACCATTCTGGCTAAGGACATCAGGCACTAAGTTGAATAGAAGTGGCAAGAGTGGGCATCCTTTTTTTGTGTTTGATCTTAGAGGAAAAACTTTCAGCTTCTCGCCATTGAGTATGATTCTAGCTGTGGGTTTCTCATATGTGGCCTTTATTGTGTTGAAATATTTCCTTCTATACCCAATTTGTTGAGAACTGTTATCATGAAATGGTATTAGATTTTTAAACCTTTTTGGCATCTATTGAAAGGATCATATGGATGTTATCCTTCATTATCTTAACATGGTATATCATGTGTATTGTTTTTTTTAATGTTGAATCACCCTTGCATCCCATGGATAAATCCTGCTTGCTCATAGCACATGATTCTTTTTTTTTTATTGTTGTTCAAGTACAATTGTCTCCATTTTTCTGCCACCACTTTTCCCCACCCCCACCTCCACTCTCCACCCTCAATCCTTCCCCTCTTTGGCTTTGTCCATGGGTCCTTTATACATGTTTCTTGATGACCCTTCCCTTTTTTAATGTACTGTTGAATTTGGTTTTGCTAGAATTTTGTTGAGAATTTTTGCATCTATATTCATCAGGGATATTGGCCTATAATGTTCTTTTCTTGTAGTGTCTTTATGCGCCTTTGATTATCCATATAATGTTGGGACACAAAATTATTTGGGAAGTGTTTTCTCCTATCCATTTTTTTGGACAAGTTTGAGAAAGATTCTCGTTAATTCTCTTTTAAATGTTTGGTGGAACTCACCAATAATGCCATTTGGTCCTGGGCTTTATTGTTGTTTTGGGAGGTTTTTGATTACTGTCTCAATTTCTTTAATCTTTATTTGATCTGTTCACATGTTCTATTTCATCATGCTCCAGACTTTAGAGGTTGTATGTTCCTAGAAATTTATCCACGTTTCTCTAGATTACCCATTTGTCAGCATGTAATTATTCATAGTAGCCTATCATGATCCTTTGTCCTTCTGTAGCATTGGTTGTAATGTCTCCTGGAAGACCGACCTGGTTTCTGACAAGGGCTGGAGAGATTGGACCCCAGTGTAGGGCCCTGGATCTCCAGGGGCACAAACAGGAGTGTCTCCTGCTGGCAGATTGGCTGACTATGGCTGTGAAGAAGCTCGATTCTTCTACAGGGTCTTTTCAGGATCTCTGGGGTACAAACAGGAGGTCCTCTTGCCTAGACCCTTATTCAGCTGTCCAGCTTATGGGAACAGCTGGGTGCTGCCTGTTAGTTCAGGATCCTGGGGGTTCAGATGGGGATGTCCCCTGTTAGGCTGCAATACCAGCAATAATGATCATGAACTACAGCTGGGACAGATTGACGAAGCTCGATGACAGGGTCCTTTCCAAATGACTAAATTTGGTGGGCTCACCTACAGGTAATCCCATACTGTGACCAAGAGGAGTTGAAGCTTGTTTCTGGGCCACTTCAGGGGCCATAGCTGAGGCTGAAATCTGTATGAATATGATCTGATGCCTGGGTGGGTGTGTCTCCTTCTGGGCCTCTTGGCATAGGATGCTGATGGCAGACCCAAAGACAAATAGGGCTATAGTTAAATTCTCAGGACTCTGGAGCTATTGATGTTTCTGTGGCCAGGACTATGCTCAGTCAGTCATTTGCCTGGTTGCTGGGCTACTCTTGGTCTTGAACTTCACTGGGGTTTCACCATCTCCTAACTGAATCTCATAGTCCCCACAAAAACATCTTTATCTGTGGGTGGATGCCAAATTATTATTTTTGAGAGGGGGATGTGTGCAAGGGACGTCTGAATTGGCCATTTTGCTGACGTTGCTCCTCACATCTTGATTTTAACCTTCTGTCCTCCAGAAGAGCTAAAGAACAGATGTACATTGTTTCAAGCCACCCCATTTTGGTACTTTGTTACAGAGCTCCTAGGAAACTAATACATTGATGAAGTGTATTTAATTTCAAAAACCCACATGTTTAGAGAAAATTTAACAGAAGAAAGCTGCTTCTCCTGTATTACTCTGCATGTTATAGCTCTTGGGTCAATGCTAGTAATTCCATCTCAAACTCCACCACATAAGCAACTAAAATTCACATGTATTCATAATTCAACTGCATCTTCTTAAATTAATACCAAAGTGGCTTAATTCATTGGATTTGGAGAATCATACTATAAGAAGCGAGGAATTGCCAAGTGGCTATGCATTACACTTGAATACTCAAATGACAATAAACTCACTACGTTTACAGGCAGTCTTTCCACCCTTGGATAGTTTCACGGTTTAGACTTTTTTTTTTCCATCTTGAGCTGAAATTTCATTTTGGGCTCTTGTCATCATGACTTTGGGCTCTTGCTCGGTGCCTTGAGGAACACCAAGCAGTTTTGCATGCACTCTTCCAGAACGAGACAGGAACACTGGCCACTGTCCTCCACAGTCTGCTTTCCACAGACTCTACACCACTGTATTCACAGAGTGTGGCTCACGGGACATGGTTTCCGCTCATGGCTCTGGTCCAGTCACCCTCCTCGTCCTCGTTACTTTAGCCACGTGCCCTGGCATTTCAGCTCTGCTTCTTGCTGCTAGTCAGTCAATACAATGCCAGGCTCTGTTCTCCCGTGACTTCGCTGCGTGGCTACCTTGGTCAAGGAAAACAAAGTTTAATTAAACCTTAATGTTGCACCAGGCTTCTACAGGACTGCTATGTTCACATCCTGGTGCTATTAGCAGAATACGTAATGAGAGCGTACGGGGTGATGAATCAGCCCTGCGTGTAACGAGGAGCATTCTGTCACTCACTCAATCACCTGTCGCAAAGCTTACTTTTTGGCTTGCCACAGAGGTCTCCGTTTTTCTCACAGACAAATAGAAATACTTGTGGCAGTGTTTGTTCTTCTCAAATTATGAAAGTAGCATCATAAAAGTCTTAAAATAGATCAGTATATCTAAAAGAAAAAATGAAATATTTCATGCAGATAGTTTTGGGATTTTTCCCCCACCTGCTGGTGTGACCCAGTTACCTCTTTTACATGTATGAATTGTCTAAATTAAAAACTACTAGTTTCTGAGCACTTTTAAACCTCAATAACACATATGATATTCCTTATTTAACTGATATGATTTCTCTCCTCTTGTTTTATTTTTATTTTTTATTCTTGTTTATTCTATTATAATTGTCCCAATTTTCCCCCTTTGCCTTCCTTTCCTGTTTTTAATTTATGACAGAAATAGTCATGATAGTTATTAATCTATGGGGGAAAAACTAAAAAGTGATACCACCCAGAAATCGCTGAATTACTAATTTTTCCAACCTGGACATAAATTCTGAGGAATGGCCTGTACTTCAATTGTTAAATGTCCAATAAGAGTTAATAGTGGACTATTACTGCCTGCTTTTGAGAAGTACTAAAGAAAATATGACTCCATGGTTTGATATATACATTGGCTTGTCAACTGCTTTAATTGTCTCCAAGAGCTGAAGAGAAATATTAAAAAAAAACCTGATGAGGTGTCAACCTCTTTTACTGTATCATTGAACTGATAACAAAGTAAATTTGTTCTTTCTGGCAATTCTCGTCTTGATTTCTTAACTATACTCACTACAAAGAGTAATAATAATCAGCTCTGTTTATTTTGTGATAAAACCCAAGTAGCCTAGAAGACATTATGGACACCAAGCTTTGGGCTTGCATGTCACGTAAGAACAGTTCAAAGTGGCAACCCCACTTTGGAAAAAGAACGCTGTGGCACTGAATGTTGAGAGGTCTCATTTCAAAGCTACACGGGCCACGGAAAAGTAAAAGAGTGAAGTTGGGTGTAAGCGCTCTCCTTTTAGTTTTTCCTATGCAAATGAAATTTTTCTAAAGTATATGTGAAAGTATTTCAGGTTGAATAGTCTACAAGCTTAGTCATATCTGTATTATATGCCTGTTAACATATGTAAAGATCATGAAGTTATTTATACATAATGATTGATCCCATTCTTCTTTTTTATTTTATTGTTGTTCAATTACAGCTGTCCCCGTTTTTCCCTCATTACTCTCCCCCGTGCTGTCCACCCCCACCTCCCACATTCTATCCTCCCCCCACCCATTGTCCTTGTCCACGGGCCCTTTACATGTTCCTTGTCTTGGCCCTTCCCCTTCTTTTCCTTTTATCCCCCTTTCCCCTCCCCTCTGGTCACTGTCAGTTTGCTCTTTATTTCCATGTCTCTGGTTCTATTTTGCTCACTTGTTTGTTTTGTTGAT